>SNQJ01S0091962.1:22101-32599 GCA_010110895.2 Picea sitchensis | reverse complement strand
GGAATCTTGTGAGAAGGGAGGGCCCACCTTCTTCACAAGATTCACCCGTTAGTTTTATAGTGTGTTAGTGTGATCTCTGTTTATGCCTTGATTAATTTCTGTCTTGCTGAAACACTACTTTAACGAATTCTGCTTTGCTGAAACACTACTGAAATCTGTCTCGTTAAGAACTCTTCTTTACTGAACGTTACATTGTTTTCATGTGGTTTATGCTTGGTTAACTGTTAATCATTTTAGTTAGCAATCCTGTGTGATGAATTTATGAAAGCTTGCTAATCAAAGACTGGTGCTGAAGGTTCCTGCTTTGGGAAGGAATTAGGGTCCCGTTCTCTGTTAGAAATAGTTAGCTTGCAATTATTTCCATGAGTGTGCTAATCAGAGACTGGTGCTGAAGGTTCCTGCTTTGGGAAGGAATTAGGGTCCTGTTCTCTGTTAGAAATAGTTAGCCTTCAATTATTTCCATGAGTGTGCTAATCAGAGACTGGTGCTGAAGGTTCATGCTTTGGGAAGGAATTATGGTCCTGTTCTTTGTTACGAGGTAGATAGCCCTCAGAATGCATGTCAATTATTTCAGTTAAGCAATGAGTTCATGAAGTACGACGTTCGGAAACAGGTGCTGAAGATTCCTACTTTGGGAATAAGGTCCTGTTCTCTGGTTACAGAATAGTTGGTTTTTTCTGTTGCAGTATCTTGTTGTTATTTTAATGTAATCCAGGATTCTTCAATTAACCATTTCTTTAAACTTTGAGCTCTACAATAGGTAGATTGCTTTTCTGTAATTCAAGTTAGAACTTTAGTTCATTCAAGGCAAGTGTGATTAATATAGTTTCCTTTACTACAACTCTAGGTTGCTTTTGAAATTGAGCATATATAGTGCATGGTTACCTTTGAAATAACAGACTTCCTTGGGTTGACAATTTATGTAGCACTTGATTGTTTAAATCAAATAAGCAATTATAGTGACCAATTTATGGGGCGTCCATTTTAGAAGAAGTAGGCATTTATTAGAATTTATGGATATTGTTTGGTTACAATAAAAATAATAAAAATGATAGGTTTCAAATTATACTATGGGATTTCATGTATTTGGTTTAATGCAAAGTTTTAATGTATTACATATCACAAGGGTAAAAGTATAATGTCTTGCATTTTGAATTAAAATAACGAATTAATTATAGTATATATGATAATAATCAATAATAACATGATATTAAAATAACTAAGAAATTATACAAGAAAAAAAAATGTAAAAATAAGAGAAATTAGTAAAAATGAATTAAAGTAAAAATTAAATCAAAAAAATGTTAAAATATATATGATTAATTATTGGATGACAAATACCTATGGAGTTTTTTTTTGCATGGATGAACATGCAAATTTTTAATTAATGAATTTGAGAAGAGAGTAAGATATCTTTTGTTTGGGTAATTTTGATATGAAAATATTATAAGCGGATATATGTAGTTGATTGAAGGTTTAATGGTCTTTCAGTTTTGACGACTTATAAGTTGGTTGGTAGAAGAGTTATTCCTTATACACAATTGGTTGTTGATTGAGGCTTTGTTGACACTGATAGTGGAAGCTCAATGGTTATTTCCCTGGTTTGTAAATCAATTCTCTTGAATATTTCAAGTATGACTCTCATAATTTGTTTCTTATGTTAATTATATAAAAATAAAACGATTTTTATTTTTACTTTGTTTAAAGTTATGTAATTGCATTCGAAAATTATTTTTCTTATCTTAATTATATAACTAGAAATAAAACGATCTTTGTTTTTACTTTGTTACAATTTTTTTTAAGTTAAAAAACATGCATGTAATTCGACCTGCAATAATAATGAAAAAGAATGTCCATGTTTATTTCTTGCCAATCCAATAACGAAGTTCCATTTTTATTAAAGGACAATTACCAATTAGTTTGTTTGATAAAAAATTGTGTAATAAATATAAAAGTTGATTGTTTTATGAAAAATGTAATAGATTAATGAAGTAAGATGAATTCAAGAAAAATAATATAATAATTAGTATAATAAGGGTGATAATGTTTTATTTGATGGTAAAGAAGTAATAAATTAACAATAGTAATATATCTGAATGTTTAATAAGAGATATATAAATAAAGGGACATTGTGTTGTTAAATATATTTATCTGAATGATTAATAAGAGAAATATAAAGTGACATTGTGTTGATAAATATATTTATATTATTGTAATATGAAGAAATATGAGAATTTGAAATATGAGATTTTTCATTGATAAAGTATAATGACCTAAGAAAAGGTATGTGGTGAAAATAGTATGTATTTGTAAAGTGAAAATATAAATAATATGTAGATGCTTTAATTGGAAAGAGTAGGATGATGATTTTAGTACGAAGAAAAATATTTTTTTTTGATAAAGTATAACGGCATAAGAAAAGGTATGTGGTGAAATTAATATGTATTTGTAAAGTGAAAATAGATGGTATAAATAATATGTAGACGATAAAATATAATGGTCTAAGAAAATGTATGTGGTGAAAATAATATGTATTTGTAAAGTGAAAATAGGTGATATAAATAATATGTAGATGTTTCAACTGGAGAAAGTAGGATGATGGTTTTAGTTTTGAAAAAGAAAGAAATAAAATAGTTAAGAATGAAGGTTATAATTGGTATTAAAGCAAAGAAGTAAAAATAAAATTAACTTTGTGTTTAATCATTAAATAATCACTTTAATAAAATTAAATTGATTCATGTGTTGTCAATAACAACAACATATTATTTAGCATTTTTATAAATTAAGACAATTTTTATTTTATTTTATAAATCCACCAATGAGTAAGCTTATGCTAAAATTGTAAAAATAATCTAGAGTAATAATACCAACCCCTATGTAATGCTTAGGGTTGTAAAAATAATCAAGAGTAATGATACCAACCCATATGTTATGCTTATTATTAACTATTAATTGAAGTACGAACATTACTACTTTCACCATATAGTATGTGCATACTAAGATAATATTTGAGAGTATTTTATTATGTTAACCATTGATCACTTTGTTGATAGATTAAAATTATGGATTTATTTTACTATGAAAGTTCTACCTATAAATCATTTTTAATTTAAAATGGCATTCAATTTGTCAAAATATTAGCATGGAGATGAGGGTTAAGTAAAAGATTCAATGTTCATGTAAGTTTTGTTAAGTTTAGGAGTTTGTCTTCTCCATAATCTATTTTTAACTAACATTAAATAGAAAATTACATACTTTTCTCAATATATATGTAAACTTATTTCCTTAAAGCATCAATATGTTTTTATTTTATTTTTACATCTAGTAGATATATATAGTAAGGAGTGGTAAGAGAGATTATAGCTATAACAATTTAGTGATAATTTGAAAATGACAATTTTATATTGATGGAAATGATTGATAAATATATAAGATGGTATCATATGAGTAGCTTAATTCATAATGACTTTGCTCCAAGGACGTTGCCTCTCAAAGATGGGAAAATGGTAATACAATGAACATATTAACTAGAGATAAATAGTCCCACTTTGACCTAGATCTCTTCTATATGCACCAATGCTTATTTTCTATGTTCAATAGGAGTTAACAACTATGAATAAGTTGTTTTTCTAAAGATAATTAATACAACAAATTGATTATTTCATTTATGGATCTTTATTTTAAGTTGTTTCATTTTATCATTTGCATACACTATCATTGTCAAGGGAAACAACACCCCCATGGATATCCCATCGTAACATCTAGAGTACAAGATCATGCACCCCTGGTTTCTAGAGCATTGCAGAGCCATCTCAAGGGGACACCATATTTTGGGATCTGACTAGTGGCAATTATAAGGAGATTGGAGTTCAGTTTAGATTTATAAGATATTAAGCGAAGCTTTCCAATATTCAGACCACCTATCATTCAAACACAATTCAAAGAGCTACTAGAGGCATCGAGGACATCCTCACGTCTACTCTGGGTGAAATACATGTGACCCAATACATGTTTAAGTCAACACAAGACATTATTAAAAACCCTAGGTGGAGTGCATTAGAATTAGCAACACATGAGAAAGGAAGATTCAACACTTATCTCCTTGAACCTCTATAAGATGCATCTTCCCTTTTATTTCCCTTCTCTTGAATTCTCTGTTTTCATACTAATGCTACTAGGAAATGAAATAGAATATGCAGATGCAGATGCATGGTTGATTATTAATATGCATAGTTGATTGTAATATGCATGGTTGATCCATAAAACCTATACCACAAGAATTAGTGATTTTGAAACATATGATAGGAACTGTAGGATAGAAGCAACTATAACACACGTGTACTTATTCCCATTGAAGACACACATACTTTCCTCTCCACATATATATGCTAATACCCAAAATGAGGATACAAATAAACTCATATTCATAATATAAGCAGAATCAACTTATAATTAGTCTAAGTAGCATGTTAGTGCTCATAATCGAAGTAAGAAGATAATACAATTATGTTGAACTGCATTGATGAGTGTGGGATAAGAATCAAAATGTATTTGAAGAGACCATCATGTACGAAATACTATACTTTAATATGCTAAACTAGCCTATGTAATTTGAGGAAGTAAAAAAAAAACACTTGCTATTCAGGAAAGATGCGAGGAAAATATTAATTGATTAGAGAGCATAGTGGTACAAATCCCTGATAATACACATCGAATGAAGTCAAAACAAGGAAATATAAGTATAGAGAGACAATGATTAAAAGAAAGGAAGGAAAGTTTACAAGTTGATTCCCAATGTTAGCGGTATATATATTTGACTTATTAAGCATTCCATGAAGTTACCTTATGGAGGAAGGGAAAATGAAGAACTTGCAAATTTTCTAATGATAATAACTTATTGTAGTCCTCATAAACATAACCAACTTGGAAGGATGATAGGAACTGAGAAAAGAGATTAATAGATAGATACTTCATAAAATATGATGGATTGTAAGGTGAGTTGAGTGGAAGTTTCACAAATGAAGGACACAATTGCAATTTGTAGTAAAAATAATATAAGGAATAATCATGTAGTGGAAAGGATAAATTAGCACTTTTGAGGTATCTGTTGAATGAGTGACCCTTCAACAAATTGTTCATAGAAGTGTTCTCGAATAGAAAACATTAATAAGTATAAATAAGGATGAGGCCTATCAGGAAGCAAAAGTTGTCGATTAACTAATTTGAGTTAAATGATTGGAATAATGATATAGGTCATTTTAAGGAATTTTACAAAGTATGGTGACATTATATTAAATAGGCAATAAATCCTAGAGTGCCTACATGATGGCAACCGAAGGAGACATGTCAAGACTATGAAAATATACAAGCGAAAAGAAGAAAGCCTCTTAGCATAAAGGCATTATTTTTCTAGCTAGTCAAATATTAGTGATAGTTGAACACGATGCTTAGTTTGAATAAAAATAATATGGAATTGTTAGTATTAGAGAAGTTAGTTAAAGCTCATACGACTCCTTTAAGTGTATACTTAATGGATAGTATTGAAGTGCTAGGAGAACTATGAAAATATAATAAATCCTAGGGAAAATTTATGTAACAACAGTGAAGGGGTCTCTCTCTCAAGTGGAAATCTCTCTAAATGGTATTGATGAGCGGATTGAGAAACATGAAATATGATGGGATGATTGGTAAGGGTCATAGTGATGACCCATACAATTTTAAAGTGTCAAGATAGGAAAGTATGCCAAGTGATAGACTAGGAAAATGTTTAAAGGTTTAAATGTTCAAAGTATAACAACTGTCTACTTCTTGGTTTCTAGACCTTCAAAGACAAATGAAATAGAATATGTGATAGGTTGAATCTTAGAGATGGATGAATTTGTAAAACCTTTCATAAAGAGTAAGCAACTTGTATCCTAATGACTAGTTGCTTATTTGGATTACATGAGCTTATTCTTCTATGGGAGAAAAATGATAATTACCATGTGATGGTTAAATCAATAGGGCTTAATCATTCCTTTGTGCAAGTGGATTGAGCACAACATAAAACTTAAATAATGATGACCTAGTTTTTACATGGTATTGGGTATATCAGTCCTTGAATGAATAAGCTAGAGATGTAAGGTGACATAAGAACCTTAGTTAATGATCAAAAGATATACACAAACAAGAACTTAAATATTGGTTATTTAAGGCATGCTAGTAAGGCCAATCAGATAGCTTAGTGTTGAAATTCATTGAATTTCACTATGTGAGAAATAATACATGCTTACAGATTGTGGCTCTAGATGATGGGGGCTTACTTGAAGTTTTGAGAATGTATTCATATAGGGAAAATATATGAAAACTTCAACATATTGATAGGGTGACTATACATACCCCATACATTTCCAACCTTCTTGTTGTAAGAATAAGAAATGGTAATCCAAAAATAATCGGTATCTGGACGATCATGCAGCGCTCACAATGTTGATGATCCTTTGTAGAAGTCAACTTGGGGTGACAGACTTAAACAAAATCAGATCTTAGATATATGTTTGATGATATTTTTGCATTAGATATAATAGTTGGTAGTCATCATTAATTATTCATGGAGGCTAGTGAATTTGATTTTGCTGATGAATCATGTTAATAATGTTCATGGTGTTTTATTGCTTTGCATGAGCTATATGTGAGATGATTATTATATTCATGTTGTTATGCTATGTTAAGAACCACATGGTATTCAAATATGATGTTATGTTAATATGTAGTTCCATTGATTATGTTGATGCAATGCTATATTTTTGATAAATATATGTTGAGGTACATTCTTATGATATTATTTCATAATGATATGGCATGTTGTAACTGCATGCAATTTTTATGATGACATGCATGATCATGTGGTGATTTACTATTTAGGATGTTGTAATGACAATGATGTTGTGTTCTCATGATGACATGCAAGAGTTAGCATGTGGATTATTTTCTATGAGATGATGATGTTATGATTATAACTAATGCATTGAGTGGATGTTGTAAGGTGGTGATTGACATAAAATCCACCATTGGGCCAAGAGGGACGATTCATTCAATGATTTTGTGGGAGCTCAGGCCTACGAAGGAGAATATCTAGAAAGTAACCCCTTATGGGATGGGGGCATACTTAATCAACCAACCTATGCTAGTGGTTATTTTGTCTTGTATAATTCTCGATGGGACACGAAACCATCTTGAGACGACCAAAGTGTTTGATATTGGAGTTGTGATGCTGAAGTATGGAAGAAGGGTTGAAATATTACTCGTTGGTGGAGTTGTGTGGTTGAAATTTGATGCGTAGGGCTAAGTACCTAGTAGGAGTTGTGGAGGAAGTTTAGGTAAAACTTTTGAGATGCTTGGGGTATGTGAGTAGTGTACCAGACCAGATACCTACTTGGGAAGATGATGTCTTGCGACTTGGGGATCTAGTTAGGCCGATATGCTTTAAGATTGATACCGAAAGTCAGGAAGATGGATAGAGTTGTGCTCGTTCTTCCTTGAAGTTGTGATGTGGATTTTCAATGCCTGTCATGGTCACTTAAGTGGCTCTCATACTAGTTACAATAGAGGGTGATGTGGAATATACGTGGAGAAAGAAAAAACCTATAAGTAATATAATTAAAGTTAATTTCGGGACCAAGTTTCCTGAAGGGGGGGAGTATGTAATGCCTTGTACTTAAATAAAGTAATGAATACTAAATAAATGGTCTTAAATAATAAACAGTTAATACTAATTAAAGTAAAAAGGATAATAATAAATAATAACATGATAATAAAACAACTAAGAAATTATAAAAGAAGAAAATGTACAAACAAGATAAATTACTAAAAATGAATTAAAGGAAAAACTAAATCAAGAAAATGTTAAAAGTTGCATGAGTAATTACTTGATGACAAGTGGAACCTATGCATGGATGGTCATGAAGAATTCTATTTAATGAATATGGATAAGCGAGTGAGATATATTTTGCTTAGGAAATCTTGATATGAAATGATTAGAAGCTGGCATAGGTAGTTGATTGAGGGTTTGGTGGGTCTCAATTGTGATGAATGAGAGGTTGGTTGGGAGGAGAGTTCCCCCCCACACATGGTTGCAGTTGTAGATTGCGGATCAGATGGAGTTGATAGCATGAGTTCAATGGTTCTTCGTTCCCTGGATTGTAAGTTAGTTCTCTTGAATATTTTAGGTATGTCTCACACAACTTGTTCCTTATGTTGATTACACAACCATAAATGAAACGATATTTGCTTTTACTTGTTTAAGGTTATGCAATTTCCATTGAGAATTATTCTTTTTAGTTTGACTTTTTTGAGAATTACAAAGGGTGCTCTTTCCATCCTTCTCACTAAATGTTGTAAACTCATATTTGGGGATGAACCTTATACAACAATCAAAATCAAATTTTTTTAATCTTAAAACCATGGAATCGGTAACTTTCCAGAGTGATTTGGGATAAGATTTAAATTGAACTGTTTGGTTGCTACTATAACCCAAGAGTATATCCAATATCCCGCAAGCTAGATACACCAATAAATTATGACTTAGCATGGGCCTAGATGTCCAGAGACACACTCACAGGGGGGTCCCACTCCTGGGGCGTCTACCCTTCTAGCCTTATCACAACTGGCCAAATGTCTCATTGGGGATTTAAACTCGAGTGGGGAGAATGCAACTCCAAACCATTCTAACTATCTCCCCTTGAAAATAATTGAAATGGATTTTAATATACATAAATAACATTTTTCATAAGGTTGGACAACATTTGTGCCTTCAATATTCTAGGGTTGATCAACATTTATGTCTTTGATAAAGGAACTAAAAAGGTTGATGAGTTGAATGAAGCTCACTAGCTTATGTGAAGACTTGAATATTGATCTGAATTGGATTTGATAAGTACAATTGGCTATCGACACAAACTCTAGGATGATCTGCCCGAGCAAAGTTTAAGGATATGGACGACGAAGGAGATTAATTTGTTGGCATGAAGGGATCCATGCTATCATGATTGATGTCCACTTTTGTATCTAATGTATGTAAATTTGAGCAGTATATTGTTCTACGTAAATAAATAATGAGACTTTCATGAGACCTTTTCCACTTGGGAGAAAAGAAAAACAAAGAAATAAAAGGAGAAACAAACTGGAGAGAAACTGAAGCATATGAGATGGCTAACCTTCTAGCTATCCTCTCAATCGACTCGGTCTCCTATATCATGTTTTCCCCATAATGATGAAGGGGTTATTTGGAAATGAATGATGTGAAGAGGCTACCCATATGTCACTGAGGAGCATAGAGATGAACGAGAGAGCCTGCAATTTTCCCATTGCCGAATAATAAAAATCCTGGCTGAAACCAAAAGAATGTTGGTTTTCCCGTTTGGGTTTCCAGGGTAAATTATGAGTTTATGTGTGGTTATTATATGTGGATGCATTGCCTATGAATGGTAAATGGTGTGCACTATAATTTAATGAATGGTTGTTTGTGTATGTTTAGCAAAGAGAAATACGTGCCAATCATTATTTGAGCTCGTTTTACATATATATGATTCCAATGAGCTCATAAGCTAGACTAACTACTCTTTAACCATGGCCAGACATCCATTTTGAAGTTGGAAATCGATGACCCTCCTTCCATAGATATTGATATTTACTTGGGGTTGCTAATTTTGTTTTAAGAGACATTGGAGGGAATTTTCCTTTTCCCACATGTCATACATAGATGATACTTCAAAATTTGGTGTTGTTTGCATATTTATAATTTCCCTAGAAGTTTTTATCTGTCGTGGGATACAAAAGTCACCCTCCAATTTTTTTTATTCATTGTTGAATATGAAATTATTGCCACATGAATCTATATCCATTATTGGCTAACCAAATCCATTTGTTGAACGTTTGGTTTCCTCGCCAGTCGACTATTTACCATTCGAATAGTTTCACCCTTTGTTCGACTTGGCTTGCCTTTTCCCTGATTGACTATTTCCCAGTCAATTAGTTCTTCCCTTTGTTCGAATCGACTTTCCTTTTCCCTAGTCAACTATTTTCCAATTGATTAGTTCCACCCTTTGTTAGACTCGACTTGCATTTTCCCCGGTTGGCTATTTTCTAGTCAACTAGTTCCAAACTTTGATCGACTCGACTAGCCTTTTTCCCTGTCGACTCGCCTGTCCTTTGGTCGATTTGACTTTTGGGTGGTCGATCATAATTTCATATGTTCTACCCGACTACTGGAGTATTTGACTAGGATTTCATTTGGTCGACCTGACAATCAGAGCATTCAACTGGCCAATCTTTGGAATGACTCGACTTGTGTAAATATTTTCATGTTGGTGAGATAGATAGGATATAAGCCTTCCATTTACAAATCAGATGGTATAAAATCATTAGTTCAAATGCACCTAGTGAGACCTGTATGGTAAGTGTTATCCCCCCCATGCCTAGGGGTAACTAGAGGAGATCATTTCTCGAGGCCTGCAATGGA
>SNQJ01S0091962.1:0-18598 GCA_010110895.2 Picea sitchensis | reverse complement strand
TTTTCTTAGGAGAAAGTTCTTATGAAGAGCCTGAGTACACCATCATCAATACATCATCATGATGACCAAAATCATGGGTAAAAAATATACATAAATAACATTTTTCATAAGGTTGGACAACATTTGTGCCTTCAATATTCTAGGGTTGATCAACAATTATGCCTTTGATAAAGGAACTAAAAAGGTTGATGAGTTGAATGAAGCTCACTAGCTTATGCAGAGACTTGAATATTGATCTGAATTGGATTTGATAAGAACAATTGTCTATCGACACAAGCTATAAGATGATCTCCCCAAGAAAAGTTTAAGGATATGGACGACGAAGGAGATTAATTTGTTGGCATGAAGGGCCCCATGCTATCACGATTGATGTCCACTTTTGTATCTAATGTATGTAAATTTGAGCAGTATATTGTTCTACGTAAATAAATAATGAGACTTTCATGAGACCTTTTCCACCTGGGAGAAAATAAAAACAAACAAATAAAAGGAGAAACAAACTGGAGAGAAACTGGAGCATATGAGATGCCTGAACTTCTAGCTATCCTCTTCATCGACTCGGTCTCCTATATCATGTTTTCCCCATAATGATGAAGGGGTTATTTAGAGATGAATGATGTGAAGAGGCTACCCATATGTCACTGAGGAGCATAGAGATGAATGAGAGAGCCTGCAATTTTCCCATTGCCGAGTAATAAAAATCCTGGCTGAAACCAAAAGAATGTTGGTTTTCCTGTTTGGGTTTCCAGGGTAAATTATGAGTTTATGTGTGGTTATTATATGTTGATGCATTTTCTATGAATGGTAAATGGTGTGCACTGTAATTTAATGAATGGCTATTTGTGTATGTTTAGAAAAGAGAAATACGTGCCAATCATTATTTGAGCTCGTTTTACATATATACGATTCCAATGAGCTCGTAAGCCAGAGTAACTGCTCTTTAACCATGGCCACACATCCATTTTGAAGTTGGAAATCGATGACCCTCCTTCCATAGATATTGATATTTACTAGGGGTTGATAATTTTGTTTTAAGAGACGTTGGAGGGAATTTTCCTTTTCCCACATGTCATACATAGATGATACTTCAAAATCTGGTGTTGTTTGCATATTTATAATTTCCCTAGACATTTTTATCTGTCATGGGCTACAAAAGTCACCCTCCAATTTTTTTTATTCATTGTTGAATATGAAATTATCACCACATGAATCTATATTCATTGTTGGCTAACCAAACCCATTTTTTGAACGTTTGGTTTCCTCACCAGTCGACTATTTACCATTCGACTAGTTTCACCCTCTATTCGACTCGACTTGCCTTTTCCCCGATCGACTATTTCGTAGTCAATTAGTTCTTCCCTTTGTCCGAATCGACTTGCCTTTTCCCTGGTCAACTATTTTCCAATTGATTAGTTCCACCCTTTGTTAGAATCGACTTGCATTTTCCTCGGTTGGCTATTTTCCAGTCCACTAGTTCCAAACTTTGTTTAAATCGACTAGCCTTTTTCCCTGTCGACTCACCTCTCCTTTGGTCAATTTGACTTTTGGGTGGTCGATCATACTTTCATATGGTCTACCCGACTACTGGATTATTTGACTGGGATTTCATTTGGTCGACTTGACAATCAGAGCATTCGACTGACCAATCTTTGGACTGACTCGACTTGTGTAAATATTTCCATGTTGGTGAGATAGATAGGATATAAGCCTTCCATTTACAAATTAGATGGTATAAAATCATTAGTTAAAATGCACCTAGTCAAACCTGTATGGTAAGTGTTATCCCCCCATGCTTAGGGGTAACTAGAGGAGATCATGTCTCGAGGCCTGCAATGGAGAAAGTGATCTACACCATGATTATGATGATAAACATGTCCACAGATGGAATCCCAACAACCCCCCTCATTTTCCTCCCAACATAGATCAACCAAGGATCATCACATTCAAGCAATATATAGTATGGGAGATGGTAAGATATTGTCACCATGAGGTATGTTATTCCTTATTTCATGCAAAGTGTTGTGCTTAATTTGTTGGACATGTGAATGAAGATATTTGGTTGAAGTCGGATAAGCGATCATTGGTTTGAAAATTGTGTTAGTTGCCTTGTTTTACCTTGATGGTAAGCTTCTATGCCCTAGTCCTGTGTTGTCATTGCCTAGGGAAGAGGGGTAATACTTGGGGTCCCTCCCAAGGGTAACATTTCACTCCTGACCTTAACACTTTCCATCCTGGATCCTCTCATATTATACTAAACTTCAACTATGGTCAATTCTCTCATGAGAGGAGAGGATGAAGGCCCAAAGGTTGTTTCATAGCTACTATAAAAGAATAATAAAATGATGCTAGAAAAGAAAGTAAACATAGAAAAGAAGGATCACCAAAATCTTGTCCAACTTGAGCTATACCCTTTCAGTGCTCACCGCAGTCCCAAAAAAGTAATGCAATATCCTAAAACTTGATATAAAGGGGACCCACAAATTTTCAAATCTAAATGAAATCATGGACTAGAAAAAAGAAAAAATAGGTTTGGAAAAAGGTGGCACATAAATATGGGGTAACTCAAGAGCAAGTGCACCCTCAATAAAGGAACTCATAGATATGGATTAACACCATAATCCATGAAGTAAGCCTGGAACCATATCACTTTCACACTTACTCTTGGTGGGTTTTTACTTTCCCTTGTCACTTTCGGGACCTATCCTTCTACCTGGGTTATTTTATTTTTTTTCTAGGGGGAACACCTAATAGGGATGGATGAGGACCCTCCCATACTTAAACTTGGTAACTCACATGGGGTCTTGGGCTGGTGTGATGCTTGAAGGGGATACTGAGGTGAGTTATCTTACATGGCTTATATCTTAAGTTGCAACTTACTTTGTATGCTCTAAGGACTAATGTTTCTTGTGAACTTTGAATAACCATGTTTTATACTTTGGCTTGTTTTGAATTCCTTTGACATGGTTCTTGAGGGACGTCTTGGTCTTGTACCCAGAATGTTGTGCCTTATTGTAGGACTTTGGCACATGTGATGAATAGTCGCGGGTCATCTAGTGACTCACCACCCTTAGAAAGTGGCCCTCACATTCTCAGTTCCCCGAACTTCTGAAATTTTCACCCTCTAAGGGTCATTGGATATCTCTCTCTCATGTGCTATGCTTGGAAGGTCACTTGTGGATGGTTTTCACTGATTTTGGATGGGAATTTATGTAATTAGGGTTTTATCTCATGGTTTCTTGGATGAAGTAAGTGAATTTCCAATAATTTATTCTTATGGTATTAATGTTTCATGGTAAGTTTGATATTTTATGCTATAAATATTTCTTGGTGAAACCCTAAGAGAGGAACATAAGTGCTTCTTCCTCTCACAAGGTGAATTTTTTTGAAAAATTGGGGAAAGAGTCCTTGCTAGGATTAGAACCCTAAATCCCTAAAGTGATAGCACTTTAAGATTTTATCCCTAGACTTTTGATTTTTGACCTAGTTGAAGCTACAAGAAGGGGGGAATGATTTCTAGGGCCCAAATGTGTTTTCACCCTAGAAATCCTTCTCCTCAAGATTCAAATCCTAAGGCCCAAATGTGCTTGCACCTTAGGGTTTGAATCCTATCTCTTGGTTGCAACTAGATCATGTTTCAATATTAGTTGCATTTGTTGTTATAAGAGTCCATAACCCCTGAAAGACACTGGTTTTAAAGCATTCTCATGGTGAATTGTTTGACATACTCATTCTATCAACTCTCTTAAGCATTCTAATAACCTAACTAACACTAACATTGGAAAAATCATTGTATAATTTGCTGTTGTTACAAAAGTTTGCTACAACCATCTGATAACACTCTAATTTGATGCACACACTCTTATAAAGGTGGCCTAATTTATTCATAAATTGCATCTAACAATTGTATAATTTTCTAGTAGATGTGTGCTAAGTTTTCATGGTCAACTGTTGCATTTCTGAACACTAATTCTTGCTGCTGTTATAAATCATTTATTGTTTCGATATCATTGTTTACTTATGCAAATTTATAACATCCATTGCTACTTATATTCTAGTGTGTTAAAGAGGTATTAATTGCATGTTTTGACTTAGAAATAATCATATATATGTTGTAAAGTGTTCTTGTTCCGGGCAGGTACTCAGACAACTTCATACCTCTTCTACTACCTTGACCTAGACTATTCTTTCAGTGATCAAGAGAGGGGACAGTAGGCTTGTCTACTGTACTTTCTACTTTGATCCATTGAGGTCACCATGGAAGCATCCCTTGTGGTGGACCTCTTCCATCACTAAAATGAGGGAAGTTCGTATTGAGGTGATAATGGTAGGATCTTCCATAGTTACACAAAATTTGGGGTCTTTTGTTGGGATTTGCATAAGTACAAATACCATGATAAAAATAAGTACCCACAATGATTGCAAAAGAAGTGGGTAAGAGTTTTTTCTAGAGCTAGAGTGAAGTAGAGAATCAATATTGGTAGGGGAACATTATGGAGAAAATGAGGAAGAAGATTTGAAGTTCATGTTGGATTGATTTGAGAAAAGTTTGGACATGTTGGCATTGATGGTATCACAACTATTTGCAATGAAGTGCAAGGAAACACCATCAACAGAGGTTTGTCATGAAGGCCCTGAGAAGGAAGAAAATAAGCTAGAGACAGAGCATAAGATTGAGCAAGAGATGGGATAATGCAACTATAGTAAGACACATGTACCTTTTCATGTGGAGGCCAAGGTGGAAATCAAGTCATATGCTGAGGAAGTGGATGCTATCAAGTTGAACCAATGGCTAGACCATATGGAAGTATACTTTAGCGTGCATGAAGTAACTGGAAAACAAAATATTTCTTTTGCTCGGTCAAAGCTTGAAGGCCATGCTTTGACATGGTGGGAGAGTGATGCAGTCAACCAAGCACTAGGAAATGAGAAATATGTAGTAGGTGTGGAATTACAAGTGGTTAGGTTTCTTGCAACAATTTAATTTACTAATCACATACAAGAAAGGAGCCACAAATAGGCTAGCATATATGCTCTCTTGACCTCCAATGCAGAAGATAACAATAGTTAGTTTGATAATGCAACTTTAGCCTTTAACTTGTGAACTTCTTAGTGAATACTACGAGGGAGATGAAGATTTTCGAGAAGTATACAAGCAACTGAAGGAGAGGTCGGTCACTATCATGGAATGAAACAAATACCACCTCCAGTATGGGATACTGTACAAGCTAGACAAACTATGGATACCCCATGACAAAAGAGTTCATTTGATGAGAGAGGCACACACTTCTAGAGTTGTTGGGAATTTCGGCGTGAAAAAGATAGTAGAGAATTTGTAGTGCTTTGTGTATTGGCCGAAGATGCAGGATAAGGTGGAAAGGTTTGTTAGAGGTTGAGTTCTTTGCAACACTAGAAAGCTAGGCAACTGGAAACTTGGCTTGTACATTCCATTTCCAGTACCAAGCAGGCCTTGGGAGAGCATCTCAATGGATTTTATTGGAGATTTTCCTATGACTCGTAGAGACTATGACTACTTGTTTTTTGTAGTAGACCGCTTCAACAAATTGTGTGTGCTCATTCCCTGTAAGAAGACAATCTCTGAACAAGAGGCAACTGAACTATTATTCAACCATGTTTGGGTACGTTTTAGATTGTCAATCTCCATCATATCTGATCAAGACAATAGGTTCTTTGTCAGATTTTGGACAACGCTTTGGGAAAGAATGGATACCAAGTTGAAGTATTCCACCGCTTTCCATCCTTAGACTAATAGACAAACTGAGGTTGTGAATAGGATGCTAGTGCAACTGTTGAGAGGTTACAACAAAAAACATCCAAATACTTGAGATGAGTAATTAGTCTACATTCAACACTCCTACAACAAAGAACTTCATTATTCCACCAATAAGTCTCCTTTGGACAACAAAAAGAAGATGCATGGCTGCAAGGAGATGAATAGAAGGAAACCAAATTTTTGGACAAGACCATGCATATACATCTAAGAATTTAGGAGCAGATTGAGAAGAGCCAACAATTGTACAAAGCCAGGCATGATCAACACAAGGAGAATTATAAATTCTATGTTGGAGACAAGGTGTGGCTCTATCTTAGTAAGGAATGCCTGGAAGGTGTAGGAAACCAACTCAAGCCCATTAGATATGGACTATTTTAAATCTTTGAGTAGGTGAATGAGAACTCCTTCAGGATGAAACCTCCTCTTTATATGCAAATCAATTCAGTGGTGAACATGGAATATTTGAAGTTGTTCGAACCTTCCATGCTGGATGAGGAGGAAGAACATCATGTCATTCCTACTGTTGAAGACCTTGCACCTCATGGTATTGGATATTTGAAGGAATACATTGTTCTGTAGCACAAGGTGCAAAAAAATCGTAGAGGAAAAGAAGAAATGTGGCAGATTTGTCTCAAAGGACAGATTCCAAGCAAAGCGAAGTGGTATGAGAGGAACCAAATTGCACGCAAGTTCCCTCATGTATTCTTGGTAGCTTTTGGGGACCAAAATCCTCTGAATGGGGAGGTGTGATCCGAATTGGATTGGACAAGAACAATTGGTTATCGACATAGGCTCTAGGATGATTTACTCAGGAAAATTTTAAGGCTATGGATGATGAAGGAGATCAATTTGTTGGCATGAAGCACCCCATGCCATCACGATTGATGTCCACTTTTGTATGTAATTTATGTAAAATTAGGATGTATATTGTTACACATAAATAAATAATGAGACATTCATGAGACCTTTTCCACCTAGTAGAAAATAAAAACAAACAAAGAAAAGAAGAATAAACTCACTGGAGAGAAGGTGAAGCATTGGTGACGCTTGACCTTCCAACTATCCTCTCATTCGACTTATTTTCCAATATCGTGTTTTCCCCACAATGAAAAAGGTTTTTTTTGGATATGAATGATGTGAAGAGGCTGCCCAAGTGTCACCGAGGAGCATAGAGATTGTTGTATAATAAAGATCATGTTCGAAGCCAAAAGAATGTTGATTTTTCTGTTTGGGTTTCCTTGGTAAATTATGAGTTTAAGTGTGGTTATTGTATGTGGATGCATTCTCTATGAATGGTAAATGGTGTGCACTGCAATTTATTGAATGATTGTCTGTGTATTTTTTAGCAAAGAGAAATACATGCTAGTTACTATTTGAGCTCGTTTTACATAGACACGGTTCCGATGATCCCATAAGCTGGAACAACCACTCTTTAACCATGGCCACACATCCATTTTGAAGTTGGAAATCGATGACCCTCCTTCCAAATCTATTGATATTTACTTGGGGTTGATAATTTCATTTTAAGAGACGTTGGGATGAGTTTTCTTTTTTCCCACAAGTCATACACAGACCATACTTCGCAATCTGGTTTTGTCTGCACATTTTTTATTTCATGGGATACCAAAATTTACCTCCAAACATTTTTATTCACTGTTGAATATCAAACTCACTCCCTATGCATTTATCTCCATTATTGGCATACCAAACCTATTCATTGAACATTTGGTTTCCTTTCTAGTTGACTATTTCCCAGTCGACTAATTCCGCCCTATGTTCGGCTTGACTTGCCTGTAACACACCCGACCCCCTATTGTTTGATTAGGTTGGTGGGATGTTAGGTTTTACTCTCTTTCCTCAAGGTAAGTATTCAGATTCATCGACTCCTTAAGTGAATACTTATCTTATCACAACACCTACTATATTAACTCTTACAATTTACAACGAAATCCCACCATAGAGTCTACTAAGGTGACCAGGTACCTACACAACCTTAATTGGATAGTTAGAATTACCTATCTCAATTAGATCAATGATATGTAGCTATTCAGACTCGTCCCCGTCAAAATTCTCAATCACCAAGGTCAACATCCTTTCCAATGGCATCTGTCAGATCGTTCTCAGGGATCCAACAGTCCTTAGACTCAGGAATACAATGAATCTAATTTCATCTGTGCCTCTACTTACTCGGTGGTTACTCTCCGTTTCAACGACCATTCTCCATGATAACAAATGGGATCCATGGAATCTATGGTTGAGATTAAATCTCACCCACACACTGATCAACGCTCCACCTCCTTTCTCAAAGTCCCTCCCCATTATAGTGCCTCCACTCTAGTATCACAAACCACTTCGACCAGCTCACTCCGACCATACATGCTATGAAAAATCGAATGATACTCATTCACTTTATTCATCAGTCATGGTGTGCTCGGAGGTTACAATTGCATGGCACTTAAGGTTCTAAGGTGAATCTATTTAGATCGATCCATGCCAGATCCAATGACCAAAATCCTACGGTACAACTACCGACATATCAACGATCCTTAGACTCCCCAATCATTGGAATCCTTCTCAATCCCTCCATATGGGCCTTTGACAAACCTCTTTTCAACATGCTTATATCTCGTATCAATGGTCTAGAACTCACCGATACCATTCCCCGATAAATCAATGATTCATATTGTTTCAGAGTAACCCTCACTGAGGTTCCATTTTAATTATTCACTTAGACACTCTAAAGGTAGTACCATATGAACAATAGTCTATACTTACTCGCTACACCAAATAAATTTCTGCGAGCCACCCTAGATTAAAACAAAGGTTTTTTTCATGGCAATAGTCTAAATTAGGACTTAACTAGTTCGCGATTCCTCCTAGGTATTTTCTAAGGTTTTACCAAACTCTTACGATCTCGAGAATCCACTCTTAAACCAACTAATGTATCCTCACTTTTCTTGAATTGAATATTTTCATCCTGCAAACTTTCCATTTCAAGGGTGGAAGCTCTAACAGGGTTGAGGCACTCCGTACTACACAAAGACCTTCCCCAAGCACTAGGGAATTTCCTCTGCCAGTATCGGGGTGAATATTTTGTCCATATCTTCTAAAATTTCCTCTGAAGACTTGCAAGGTTCTTAGGGATACATACCACCCACACATTGCTTACTTATTTATAACAAAATCATTGATTAATAGTGAAGATAGACATCCAAAATCTATTTTACTTAGAAATTTTATCTCTTCCTTTTATGTTTTCACTTTTATCATTTAAACCAAATGCAATACATTACATCCTTCAAAAAACATTAATCAAGTCAAGTTGAAACACTTATATGTTTAGTGAATACCATCCAACCAACTAATTGAGAGAGGACGAATTTCCTCCCAACCTTAAGCTATGTTGTAGAGTGCCTTCCTACAACATGCCACCCTAATTCCAAGCCATGATATCAAAAGGAGATTGATTCAATTGGTTCTTAGATTGAAAATGATCTAGGGAAGTTACTCTCCTTCCTCCACTGGAAACAACATATGTTTCCCTCTTTGCACTGAGCTCAAGACTCCCACATGTTTATCATGTACCCTCCCCAACTAGATTTCCTTTGCACAAGGGAGTCCCTCTCTGCTGCATAGTCCCTCTACAACCTCCACTTACCACTACCAATTTATTTCTAGTAGATACCAAGATGCAGTCATCTGTTGCTCCAGTCTGGATCTGGGTCTTCTCTRTTCCRGGGTGACCATCAATATTTTGGATGAGCTTTCTACTTTCTTCAAGAACAACTCTCCAATTTATTCTATATTTTATATCTATGCAAGTGAGCATATCTATTCACTACACCATCTGTCTGTGAGTCTGCTACTCACTTTCTCTTTTTCAACCTTTGGATTTTCCTCAGGTTATTTTCCTCGGGTCAATTCTACTCGTGTCTTTTTGTCTGCTGTTTTGAGCTATTCTCCTTGCATTTTTATTGTTCTCTTCTTTTGCATGTATTGCATGTCTGTTACTCTATCCCATAGCTCTATCGACACACATATTTTTTCGATGTTTTCCACCTTTGATCTCGTCTTCCCCCCCAATACTTGGGATTTCTATGGCTTCTATCAGTCATGACCTCTTTTCAATAATCTGGGTTTTGAAGGGGAAATCTAAGGGGAATCCTTCTGTTAGGTTCTTCATTTGACCCTTTCCTTCTCAAGAGATCAGATTTGTCAGCAGTTATAATTGCTTCAACCACCAATCTTGCTCCTCCATAACTGATCACATGGATCTAGGCAGATTTGGGTATGCTGACATGTGTTTATTTATGTCTTGCAAGTATATGATGGCTTGCTAAGAAAGCTTTCTATTTTCTTCACTGAAACATCTCAGCTCCTCCACACAAATCCACTTCATCAATTTCCAACCTATGATATCATTGCTAGTACTCAAGGATTTTCCCTCTCAGTCAACTGTCTAGTGTTTTTCATTAATCAAATCACAATTACATGCTTCATAATTACATTATATGAAGTCTTTGCATAATTATAGTCAGAGGGAAAAATAGGGTGTTACATTCCCGCCCCCCTTAAAGAAACACCATCCTCAGTGTTTAAAACACCATATATACAAAATTATATAGAAAATGAAAATGAGTATGCCACTCTCATGGCATATTCCATCTCCTAAGTGGCCTCATCTGTTCCAAAGTGCTTCCATTGCACCTTGAAATGCACAATGGATCGATTCTGGAGCATTGATTCTTTCCTATCTAGGATACATTGAGTTTTGGGCTGGAATTCTCCCTCTGGTTCCACCCGTATCACAGTCCGATCGATAACATGATTAGAATCATCAACACATTTCTTTAAAAAATATACATGGAACTCTTTATGAGCTCTAACAATAGGTGGTAATGCAAGTTTGTATGCTATTGGTCCCACTCTTTCCAGGACTTCAAACGGTCCACAATAATGGGGTGCTAACTTAGCATATGTCCCCATCCTTAGGGAACTCCTATTGGGTTTTACATTGAGATACACATGATCGCCCACCTTGAAATATTTATGAGTTCTTTTGCTGTCTGCATAGCTCTTTTGTTTATCCTGGGATATTTTTAGATTATGCCTTATCTTAATAATTGCCTGGGATATTTGTTTATCCTGCATAAGGACTCCACCAATTCCTTCTTTCCAAGCATACATACAAACCAAGAAATCATTTTCAGGGTCTGTAATCTTAAATATAGGGGCACTGGTCAAAAGTTGCTTTAGCTGTGGAAAGATAGCTTCACACTCTACTGACCATATACAATTTTCCCCTTTTTTTTGTAATGAGGTAATGGGATGACCAATCTTGGAAATTCCCATTATGAACCTTCATAAAACCCAACCAATCCCATGAAATATCTTACTTCTGTTACATTTCAAGGGGTGGGCCAATCCATGATTGCCTTGATCTTCTCAAAATTTATTGCCACTCCTTTTGTTGATATTATGTGGCCTAAATACTATATTTCTCTTTGAAATAAGTCACACTTCTTGAACTTAGCATACAATTGGAGATCTCTCAACACCTGTAGCACCATATTGAGATGGTCTTCATTATCTTATTTCGTCTTGGAATACACCAATATCATCCCCAAACACGAAGACAAATTTATCTAAATATTTGCTGAGAACACTATTCATCCAACACATGAAGGTAGCTGGTGCATTAGTAAGTCCAAATGGCACCACCAAGAAATCATACTGTCCATATCTTGTCCTAAAATATATGTTGTGAATTTCCTCATCCTTAATTCTGACTTGATGATATTCTGATCTCAAATCAATCTTTGAGAAAACTGTCACTCCCCTGAGCTGGTCAAAGAGATCATTGATCCCAGGTAGTGGATATTTATTCTTTATGGTCATATTTTTCAACTACCTGTAGTCAATACATAGTCTCAATATACCATCCTTCTTATTTACAAATAGGGCTGGTGCTCCCCATAGGGATATACTCGACTTGATGTAACCTTCATCCAACAACTCCTTCAACTACAATTTCATCTCCACCAATTCTGGAGTGCTCATCCTATAGGATAATTTTGATGCTGATATTGCTCCAAGCAAAAGATCTATCAAAAAATCAAGATCTCTCTTAGGAGTTAGTCGATGCACCTCCTCAAGGAACACATCCTTAAATTCCCATAACACCGAGTGATCTTCAGCCTTCAACTCATTTATTTCTGTTGAGTTAAGCACTTGTATTGCATACAAGGGACACCCTTTTCGACTAAATTTATTAAGATGAAATGCTAATACTTGACTAATTTAAACTGGCTTCCAAATGCTTTGCAAAACCCTTGCATTGCCTTTTTCATCTTCATTGCATTGCCTTTTTCATCTTCACACTCTAGTGTCTTATCATAGCAATTTAATTTTTCCTTGTGGGTGCTAGCCAATCCATGCCTAGCAGTACATTATATGATCCTAGGGGTAGGATATTCAAGGCTGCTTATGTATTCAGTCCACTCATCTCAAATGGACATGCCTCTATCATCTCTGCTACTTTTCTCTTGGTTCTTGTGGCTAATTGAACTAACCATGTTTTTGCATGCTTCTTCCTGTGTAAGGCACATGATTCAACAACTTGAGGTGATATATGATTAATGTTATATCCATGGTCAATTAAAATAGAAATAGGCTGCTTGAAAATTATACCTTCCCGCTCTACTACATAATCTTGGTGATCTGCTTGCCAATTTTCCACAACTACATGTATTTTTGGCACACTCTTGGCCACACTCATTGACAATAAAAACTTCCCAAACATGATAAAACATTTTACTGTCTTGCTGGCTATGAGGACAATCCCTCAACAAATGTGGTTCCCTACAACCCCAACATTGCAAAGGTCCTTTCTTTGGCTCCTCTACTCTTTCTCTTTCCTGTTTTGCTGGATTATTTCCACTTTGAGATGGAAATTTCTATTGATGCACACTTCTTCTCGACTGACCAAATTGAGCTCCTTTCTTCGGATTCTTATATGGAAATGGCCTGAATCCCTTCTCCTAGAATCCACTCTTATCCTTTCTTTTCCAATCTTTAGAAGGATCCTTCTTATGTGTAGATTGATCATATTAACACTTTGCCTTCCTTATAGTGTCCTCCAAGGTCTTTGGCTTGTCAAATTCAATTCGGTCCTGATAGGACTATGGGAATATACTAAGAAAACGTTGTATTCTTGATTTTTCACCCTCGAGGTAAGGAACATACCTTAACAACTACAAAAATATTTTGGTATATTCGTCCATAGTAAGTTGTCCCAACTTATGCTCATGGAACTCCTTGATTTTGTCATCAAAGTACTTCTCCAATAGGTATGCTTTTCTAAATTACTTCTAAAACCACTTCTAGGTCAGTTTCCTTTCTTTTAGTCCCTTGACTCTTTGAATAGAGGCTCCTCCATTCAGATTGAAGATGGAAATCTTTTCTTTTGTATTGTCCGAGTAATTATGTGCCCGAAAATACTTCTTCAAACCCAACAACCAAGCCTCAACTTCTTCTCCCTTTTTTATTTATCCATCAAAGGTAGGCGTTTTAGCTTTCTTGAATTCTTCAGTCAAAGAACTTCGTGATTTTTCTTCCTTTCTTATTAGACACTTGATCCGATTATCATTTCTAGATACGCTCCTAGGAGACATATTCTGGCGGATGAGTTTGTGGAAATGCTTCCACCATATTCAATTTTCTTAGCATCTCAATGCCTCTTCTTGGAATAACTCTTTCCTATATTGCTATGGGATAATCCTCACTTTTGGGCATTTGAAGGGGTTCTCAACCTCTCCGGTTTTTCAACGAAGTGCTATGACCTTGCTATGAAACTTTAAATCTCAAATATTATTTACAATAGTATTGCATTCAACTCTGCTTGTTCAAACTAAGATCTCATGAGCGTATCTGCCTTTAGACTTGTGATGGTGGCTACCAAATTTCAGGGCTGCATACAACGCTGACCATCAGATTCCTGATCTTTGAAGTGTGAGATGTCTTCCATGCTACACTACACTATTCACCTCTACCATCCTATGTGATGAAATAACAAACTATTGTTAGCCATTACATCAACAACATTTTAACATGCATTCTTGGCAAACGAGGGTCTGCTTGATCAAAGCGGTCTGATGGCAGCTTTTCAATAGAGTTTGGTATGCTTTCCGGATACCAATATAATGCACTTTGAACCTAATATTTCTTAGGTTTGGGTGGCATGTTCGGATTTTCCTCTCTTCCTCAGACGTATTAGGGTATCGATTTCTTAAAATTTGAATATTTCTCTTATCACAACACCTACTATTTTAACTCTTACAATTTACAGTGAAATCCCACCACAAACTTTACTAAGGTGACCAGGGACCTACACATCCTCAATTAGACTCCTTGCCATTAGATCAATGATCTATAGCTATTCAGACTCGTCCTCGTTGGAATTCTCAATCACCAAGGTCGACATCCTTTCTGTTTGCATCATTCTGACAATCGTTCTCAGTGATCTAATGGTCCTCATACTCAAAAGAATTACAACAACTTCGATTTATTTGGTGCATCACTTACTTGATGATCTCAGCTTCGCGCCCATTCCTCCCAGCAGCTAAAATGGGACCCATGTAGATATATGGTTGAGATTAAATAGCCCATTCTCCACGCTAAAATATGGGACCCATGGAATCTATGGTTGAGATTAAATATCGCCCATGTATCGATCAATGATCAACCTTCATTTTTAGATTCCCTCCCCATTAGAGTTCCTCCACTCTAGTATCACGAACCAATCTGACTATCTCACTCTGATCACATACGCTCTGAAAAATAGAACGATCCTCATTTGCTTCATCCATCGGTGATGGTGTGCTTGGAGGTTACAATTGCATGACAATTAAGGTTGTAAGACCAATCTCTTCAAATCGAACCATGCCAGATCCAATGACCGAAATCCTACAATACACATATCGATAGATCAATGATCCTCAAACTCCCCAATCATTAGACTCCTTCTCAATCCCTTCATCTGGGCCTCCAACAAACCTCTTTCCAACATGATTATATTTCGTATCAATAGTCCAGAGCTTTCCGATACCATTCTTCGATAAATCAATGATTCATGTTAATTCAGAGTCACCCTCATCGGGGTTCCTTTTAACTCTTCACTTAGACACTTCAAAGGTAGTACTATATGAATGACTGATTCATGTGGATATCGATGGCCATCCACCTTTTCCACTGAATCAACACTTCAAGACTATGGTTTTGATAAACCATGCCATTCACCCTTTTGATGGGGAATGGAATGTAATTCCATCTTCATTTGTTACTTACAAACATCATGTAATGATTTCCTAGTGGTGTTATGTACATGCCTACAACATAGCATTAATGCAACGTATCTCATTATAAATACGTAGTAAAGCGCACTCAAGATATAGTAGTACTGGGATGGGTGACTTCCCAAGAAGTCCTAGTGTTTTGCATGCCTATGGAATTTTATAAACTTATACCAATTTATCCCACATGAATCATGGGAATTTTTCTCCTCTCACTCTCTCATATATAATCGAGGTGAAGGATGCCCTTAAAGGAGGCAATGGAGTGTGATGTAAGGCTTGTTGTGAATGAAGCATAGCCAACATCTCTTTCTTTTCAGAGATAAGCTACCCCATTATGCTAGTTTGTGTTCTACAATGTTTTTCTTTCTTATTTACTAATAGAAGTTGGGTTTCACTATATTTCTATGTTCTTGCAATATCTCTGTGTATTTTCTTGTTATATCTCTACTATATTTGTATCTTCATTCCGTTCTCAAAATAATATGGATTAGTGGTATCATAGAAGTTTGGTCCTTGTCGTTTCTCAGAGAAGGTCCCTGATGAGGTCAGGGTATAGAGAGTTGGATCTCAAGCTAGTTTCTCTTGAGGAAAACCATTCTCGCCAACCCAAGCAACCTCCCATGGCAGAAGAAAAGGGATATGATAGAGTAGGATATCCTTTCAAGACATTTCTTGAGGAATCCCTCATGTGATAGAGGAATGAGATGATGGAAAACTTTGATAAGATCCTTCAGAGACTACCGATAGCAGTGGTTGAGGCATCTTCGAAAATAAACCATTTAAGAGGTGTGACACCCTTCAAGCTACAAGTCAATTTTGATATCCCCTTATTTGAAGGCCAAATAGATGCAGATACTCTAGAAAAATGGTTGAATATGCTAGAAAGTTATTACTCTATCCAAAAATTTTCCAACAGTGAAAAGATCACCTTCATGCTCCTTAAATTCTTTCCCCATGTCAGAGCTTGGTGGGAAGGTTACCGGGAGAGGTATACCGCGAGTGAATCTACACCATTATGAAGAGAACCCACTTGGGTGGCCTTTGTAGATTCCCTAAATGAGGAGTTCTACCATGTCGAAAACTATGATGACTAGTACATGAAATGGACGACTCTGTGTCAGAAAAGAGACCAGACTATGCCGCAACACACAAACATCTTTCATACCTTGCACTCAAAGCTGGGTATCAAATACTTCGAGAGGCACTTGGTCTTGAATTACCGCAATGGTCTACACAGGTACATCCAAACATAGATGTATTTCTTGGACATCTCCTCTCTAGGAGATGCTTATCGATATGCAGTCAAAATCGAGCAAAAATTCAAGCAACAGAGTAAGCGAGAGTTTGGGTTTAAAAATATGCCAACACAAAAGCATTGAAAAGGAAATTGTAACTCATAGAACGAAGGACATATCAAAAAGGAAGGCCAACCTCAAGAGAGCCACTCCAAGACACATGAGAATAAGGGTAACATGAAGTTTAAGAAATACACTAGAAAGGGGTGTGAGTTCCACAAAATCCTCTGGCACAATATCAATGAATGTCGCTCGAAACATTCATTGGTGGCTGAGATCAAAGAAAAAGAATCAAAACCCGACTTGAACTTTGATTCAAAGCATAATAAAGGGAAAGAAATAATCAATGTAGAACCCACTGGTACCATCACGCCCACAACAATACAACCAGGAGAACCAAAGGGTCTTGAGGAGGGGGAGTGCTTCTTCACTCAGATATGTGGGCAAAGGGGACCCTACTGCATTTTATTGTTGAAAAAAAGAGTCATAAGAACCTGATATTAGCCAAGGTTGTCAAGAGATTGAAGCTGCCATTGATGCCACACCCCTAAATATAAACCATCGGATCGTTGATCCGAGGACGCGACATCTGTGTCAACCATCCTATGGAATCAACCCCTTCAAGGATGAGGTAGTGTGTGATGTTGCCACACTTGAAGTTTGTGATGTTCTTTTAGGACAACCATATATGTGGAAACGCCATGCTATCTATGAGTCTCGGCCCCATAATGTCATTGTTACTTTGGGAGGTCATCTCTACATGGTACTAAAGGTAGCTCTGACTACTACCACTTCATTGATCTTGGAAAAATAATGCTGCAAAGTAATATCTTAGACCACAAAGTTTTCCCTCTTCATGATCCAGTCAGATGGTGAACATAAGGTCACTGTGACCACTACAACCTCATCCCAAGACATTTCTCTCCAACAGAAGCATGTCAACAAGATTGTATAGGAGCACAAAGAGAATGAGAGTCTTCCATATGTTAAACATAGCTCTATTGGCCATGACCCTTTTCAGGTGTGCTTGGGGTTCCAACCATTAGCCCCCATTGATATAGCTCTTCTTGCTGCATCTTCACCAACAGAGTCCTCCCACACTCATACCAAGGCAGATTCTGCAGCCATATTTGTTGAACGAATCCAACACCTCCAACAGGTTCATGACATCCTTCCACATGAAAAGTACAAGGATGACATCTACTTCAGCAAGGAAAATGACTCACCAAGGTTAATATTCAACATAATTTTCCCTGTATTCTGAAAGAACTTGACGCAATGGGGGCCATTGCTTCCTAAGGGGGGAGGAATGATCTAGGTGGATCTCAGTGGCCATCCACCTTTTCCACTGAATCAACATTTCAAGCCTATAGTTTTGATAAACCATGATATTCACCCTTTTGATGGGGAATTGAATGTAATGCCATCTTCATTTGTTACTTACATACATCATGTAATGATTTCCTAGTGGTCTTCTGTACATGCCTACAAAATAGAATTAATGCAACAAATCCCATTAGAACTCCGCAGTTAAGCATGCTTAGGATGGAGTAGTACCGAAATGGATGACCGACTGAGAAGTCCTAGTGTTTTACATGCCTACGACATTTTATAAACTTATACCATTTTATCCCACATGAATCATGGGAATTGTTCTCCTCTTACTCTTTGAGGCCCTTTAAGGAGGCAATGGAGCATGATGTAAAGCTTGTTGCGAATGAAGCATAGCCAACATCTCTTTCTTTTCAGAGATAAGCTACCCCATTCTGCCAGTTTGCATTCTACAATGTTTTTCTTTCTTATTCATTAATAGAAGTTGGGTTTCACTATATTTATGTGTTTCTTGCAATATATACGTGTATTTTCTTGTTATATATCTGCTATATTTATGTCTCCATGTCATTCTCAATATAATCTGGATCACCGACGATCCAGATTTACTCTCTATGCCAAATCAATGACTGCGAGCCACCCCAACTTAAACATAAGTTTTTGTCATGGTAATAGTCTGAATCAGAACTTAACCAGTTCAAGATTCCTCCTAGGTATTTTATAAGGTTCTACCAAACTCTTACGAGCTTGGAAATCGAATCTTAAACTAACTAAGGCATTCTCACTTCGTCTGGATTGAAGATTTGCATCCTACAAAATTTCCATTT
>SNQJ01S0091960.1:16435-32600 GCA_010110895.2 Picea sitchensis | reverse complement strand
GCGGATTGGTCATCGGACAATTATAAACGGCAGAATAAGAAGTCGTCCCCAACAGTTATCATGGAAGACCCAGAATTAATTAAAGGTGGGTTTACCCACCTAGAGTGAGAGGTCGGCCCTTCCAGTTGTGACCTTTCACACGTGCCAATCTTGTATAAATAAGAGGCTAGCGCCTCACTTCAAACACACAACTCACTTGCTCATTATCTTATGCGGCAAGATGCAATTACCAGTTGGAGAGAGGAGAAGAAGAGTGGTGCATCTCTTGGGGAGGACTATCTGTATTGGTTTGAGTTATCTCTTGAACATTGTATAAGCTATTTATGATAAGGAATTTTTTGTTGGGTTTTCTTCCCCTAGAGGGTTTCCCAGGATAAATGTTGTGTCTCTTGTGAATGTGTGTTTCTCAGTGATCTTGTTCTTATGATGCTCTTATCTATTGAAATGCAAAGAACTATAATAATGGCATAAACAATAACATGCTCCACATTGACATGTATACTTATATCCACAAGAATCCAACACTCCTAATGAAATCAAATTTGATTTAAGCTCAGGTACATATTTAACATCCGTTAATTCCCTAACAATATCATCGAACATCCTGATTCTAATACTGTCAACCCCAACAGTTTTACAAGGAATACCATTTCCCATAAACACTACACCCTCATCAACAGATTGGTAAGAAATGAACCAATTTCTATGTGAGCACATGTGGTGGGAGGCACCTAAATCCAACTGCCATTCTTCTTGATATTGTAAATTACTAGAAACGGATAAAACTTGATCAATCATACCTGAATTTTCTACAGCCAAATTTTCTTCCTTCGTAGAGTTTTCCTCATATTTCTTTCTTTTCCAGCAATCTTTCTTGATATGTCTTGTTTTTCCACAGTACTAGCATTTTTCTTTACCCTTTATGTGTCTTGACTTAGATCGAGAAAAAATTATCTCATTCTTCTCTTTAGTTCGACCTCTGACCAACATCGCCTCTGAAGTTGAGGTTTCTTGACTAAATTTTCTCCTCATCTCCTTAGCCAACAAAGCTCCCACAACAGAGTCATAATCTAAAACATCTATTGAGCTAAAGCTAATAGAGGTGACTAGATTATCCCAAGACTCAAGCAACAAACACAATAGTTTAATAGCCTTATCTTCGTCTTCAAATTTAACTTCCATACTAGTCAATTGAACAATAAGGGTATTGAAGGTATTTAAATGGTCAGCAATTTTTGTACCTTCTTTCATCTGCAAACTGTACAACTGTCTCTTCAAGTAGATCATGATCGTCAAGGATTTCATCATATATAGACTTTCCAACTTGCTCCATAAGCCTGATGTTGTATCCTCTCCTACGATATTAAACAGAACATCATCTGTCAGACATAAACGAATGGTACTAAGAGCTTTTGCATCCAGATCTTCCCATTCTTCATTCGTCGTGGTTGTTGGTTTCTTTGACTTGCTTGCCAATTCTTTTTGCAACCCTTGTTGCACCAGTAAATTATGCATCTTAAGCTTCCAGAGATCAAAGTTACTTTTACCGCTGAACTTTTCAACTTCAAACTTCGAACTCTGCATCTTAGCCATTAGCACAAAAAATCTCCTAATGCCCAAATCACTGCTTATAATAACCAAGGCCCTTTGAAAAATAATGTGGAGGAATAATGATATAATCTTCACAAGGTTTAATAAAAAAGAGTTTAATAAAGAAAAAAATTTACTAAAGAAATTCACCTTTTTAATAAAAAAACCTTTATAATTCCTCCACCTTAACTTTTTTCACTTTATACCTTTATTTCATTAAAAAACCTTTTTAAAACACATCACCCACGTGACTTGACATCTTTTAATTAATTCCTTCACCTTCTTTAATTGTTTTAAACATTTACCTCACATCAAAGTCATGCACAATAAGACAAAGTCGATCCACCTTAAACTTTTCCAAAGAAAAGACATGCGAATATTATCTTGAGGAGTCATCGCACCTTCCGGTGTAGCTGGAATGCGGCTATATTAAAGGTCTACGCAATGTACCTCATAGTTGGACCACGACGACTCCAGGATTTCATGCACGCGAGAATTTTGACTAGTATGATGTCGCACCCTTCCAGAGGAGGGACCTGCGACGATATATAAATCGACGCACCTCACACAGATGTTGTTGCTCCTCCAAAATTTGACACCCTCGACACCCTCTCCTCCAACCAGCTCTGATACCACTTGTTAGAATTGAAAATGCAGAAAACACAATTCACATATGATAATTAACAATCACACAGATAATAGACACAAGGATTTCATGTGGTTCACCCAAAACGTTGGGCTACGCCCACCAAGCATAGGCATCGGTTGTCTTATTATTCAGATCATGGAGATTACAACAGACTTGCACGTTCTCTCATTCCTCTCCCTCTGTCGTATCTGCCTCTACGGGCTTACATGAATTTATATACATTTACACAAAAAACTAATTATTAAATGCACTCCTATCCATAATCTAACTTGGTCTATTTAGTTGCAACCAACGCAGAATAATAGGATCCAAATCCATCCTTGGAGGAATTCGTTGTCATCAAATCCCAACAAAAAAAATATGGATTATTACATATATGCATACATGTTTAATACATTGATATGGACACAAGAAGATGCCTTGAACGCTAAAAGAGATGAAGCATATAGTAAAAGAAACTTGCAAGTTGATTTCAAGTGGTTTCAAAATACATCACCATGAAGTAAAGTGAAAATGTTTGAACATCCATTCTTACATCGATGTCACACTTCAATAAACATCATATCATTATTACAAATAAATTTGGAAACCTTAGTGAATTGAAATTCAAGTAACATTAATGTATTTCATGATAAAAAACTATCCAATTAAATGTCATCCCCAAGGATAAATTATTGAAACAAACAATGCCAAATCTTCAATATTTATAATGATAGTTTCAAAAATAAAAAAATTTCCATGATCATAAGTACATCTTGAATAAATTTCTCCTCAACATGAACCATGCTCCCGAAAACTATTTCACCCTAACTTATACAAGAAATAAACCATTTCCTTCTAGAAATTTTAGCAAAGCAATACAAAACCACTTTTATGAATATTGCCTCAACTTGTGCAGATCAATTACTTGACTAGTTTATATTTTCACACAATGTCAATCATAATATTTTAGAAATAAATAGCATGCACCTTAAGCAAAAAGAGACATTTCATTTATCCAATAATAGAGAGTGGTCATAATTCGTATGTAATTGTCATTGCAATTTTCCCTTTCAATTACATGTACAAAATCAAATCTAGATTTAAATTGTCAAGACACTAAATCTAATCAATTTGAATCTACAAGAATTCTTCTATTAATCCCCCTTGGTAAACATTTCACTACTTGTAGGAAGTTCCCCTTACAATTAACACTCTAGAAAATTGTTGATTAAGAAACCCTACACCCCACTCTAACAATTAAGAGACCTACTTCCCTTGCTACCATGCACTACTTCACTTTGTACTTAATCAAATTAGAAAAATGTGGCTTGGTGAGGGCCAAAAACTCGCCTAAAATCAATTTTCTTTGAGAACCACTCATGATTCCCTGGTAATACTTGGGCGCTATCAAAAAGTCTTGGTTTCCTCATTATATATGCTTGTTAGATCCATCTACATGCTTGCAATGCTCCTTAAAACAACACAAGCTACCCATTTTCCTTCATTGGAAGTATCGTTCTTTGATTGGTTTGCAACACTACTTCGACAATCCCAGGGAATTTATCCTTGCTTTCCATATTATAGGTATTCTATGTGCATCTTTCTTGTCTTCAACTTGTTGCTTGATCCTCAATGGAATTCCTTCACACCTACAAATAATGTTCATCACTTAGAACAAAAAAAGTACTACTCATCCTCATTTTTCTCTTCAATGCAAGTTGTTATATAGCAATGGTCCATGAATTTTTTAATCGTTGTTAGTCCAATGGAAATCATTCTATATGTTTGGGTGAGATGTCCTGAGATTCATAGTAACAGCCACGTCAAACCTTGTCTTTTTTTTCTATGCATGGGCTTCCTTATTAAGGAAAAGTTGATGAGGTTAATGAAACGTGTGAGGAAGCTTGAGCTATATTGAGGTAAACAACATATTAAAACAGCTCTTGATGAGGGAAAAACATACAAATTTGCCAATTTTAAAATGAAGATTCCACTCTAGGGGGAGAGAACGACAAATTCTTCCCTCTTTGTGCAAATATAGTGATTGCTTGTGGGTAGGCCTCACGATCAACTCTAATCCCATGTTGAAAAATGTGGTAGGAACCAAAACTTGAAAGAGAGACATTTCATTATTTGTGGTTTTTTTTTTTTAAATTGGGGGAATCGGTAATTGGTTGGGATTACCTGGGCTAGGCTCGGGTTCAAATTCGACCGAATGCCACCATAAAACCTAGGCTAGTGTCAACAACCTGCAAGATAATTCCTACCAAGAAATTTATGACTTAGCAAGAATCGATACATCAAGAGACACACCTGCGAGGGTCCCACTCAAGGGGAACCTATTCTTCTAGCCTTGTCACAAGGGGCCATAGTCTCATTGGAGATTTGAACCCAGGTGGGGAGAGTGCAAACACTACCTCCCAACCATCTCATCGAAACACCTCAACCCATTTCATCATTTGTGTTATAGATGGCCATTAAAGGAAAGACTGTGGAGAGTGGGGTGAATAGCACCTGTCACACCCATCAAGAGCCTTCACCCTGATCACCCAAAGTTGGATATCTGGTGATCTGGTGATATGGTGTTCAATCAAGGTCGTGCTACCATTAATCCCCACAATTTCATGCTACCATTCATCTCGTCTATGAAAAACAGTTATATTCTAGGTGGAGTCGTTCAGGCGAACACTTTGTGACTCTAGAGTATCTTTCACTGGTTGTTGATTATTCAAAGAAGAATGTGGTTCTATCTCTCAATGTTCAACTTGCGGTACATGTTGATTTGTTCTCTGTTTTAGATCTCCCCCTGCTGCTAGTGAGGATTTGCCTCACATTGCGCTTGTTTATGAGTATGTGCCTCGCTTCAGATCTGTTCAAGAGAATATCAACAAAGGGTGTCTTATCATCGATGGTCACTAAGGGAAAGAACGCAGAGAATAAAGTGAAGAGCATCTTCTACGCTCATCGTAACCCTTAGCCCCAGTCGTTCATAGATGGAGATCTGATGTTTGATCGAGGGTCATGCTACCATTAATCTCTTGTATCAAAAGCGGCTTTACTCCAAGGAGAGTCGTTCCAGCGTATGTAGTGTGACTCAAAAAGTGGATTTCATTGGTTGTTAATGATTCGAAGATTAATGTGAATCGGTCTCTCAATGCTCTGCTTCCACAACATGTTGATTAGTTCTTGGTTTTAGAGGCCCCATGTGTTATTTGCCAGGATTCGCCTCACGAAGCCCCATATACACTAGAATGTGCTCCATTTTAGGTATGTTCTGGTTATGGAAGAGATCACGCCCTCCGTCATTATCAACTTTGTTCTACATTAACCTCAAGTATTGACATCCAATATGGATGAGCCTCAACAGATGATAGACGAAGTGATGAACACAAACCTTTGTGGATTGTGGTTTGGTCACTGATCTCTATTTACAATCACAAGGTGATGACATCCAATTATAGGTTCCACTGCCCATTGACTCTGAAAGCCAAAGGAAGGAGATAGATGGTGTGGAATCCCCCAACTCATTGCATGCATATGGATTAGGACATGCATGAAAACAGATCCAACATTGTAGCTTAGAATTGCCCTCAAAACTCCATGATATTGCAGACAAGCCTTTCAAAGAGAATTTAGCAGTGAATAGTACACACTCCCACCTAACCCAAAGGTGACTTCAATTTTTTATTGAATGGTAATAAAGTGTATGGCCAAGGAAGACAAATTCAAAATATGGTACATATAGGGGCAATTTTGTTTATCCTTTGTAAAATGACAAAAGAGAACGCATTTAACAAATGGTGTACTCTGAACTGTGAGACTAAAGGGATCTCATTAAACTCTCTTTGAACTAAAATACTTGTGTCTCTTATTCAACTATGATTGTGTTTCCCAACAGGGGCTACAATATGGTACTTGAAATATTGATGGATCAAGTTCCCTGGGCTCTATCCTGATCTTCATCCTTTTATTGATATTTTTGCTCGGTGGTTTGGAAAATTATTGATCAAGATGGCGGGTGCAACTCTTTGAGATCCAATCCATGTGTATGTGTGTGTCAAAGTTGATCCTTAGAAGAAAGTCCCCCAATTTGTTTATTTTCACTACAAATGGGGTTCGACAACAAAAACTAAAGTCCCTAGATCTTCCCAATGCTTGCTTTGCATTTCAAACTTGGGACCACCTCACTTGCCATTGTTCTCTCCAAAAAATCTAAACCGAAGAAATGCAAGCCCCCAAACATGTATGCTTCAAAGGAGGGCTCAATGACAACTCAATCCTTAGTGATCAGCACACGACCACCTTCAACATTGAAGCCTCACCTGGAGAAAACTCATCTCCATCAACCTTATTCTACTTCTATAAAGAGTCAAAATCATCCCCCCCTCTTCAGTCGTATAGAAACCTCACTTACTTCTATGGATGTTGAAGCCAAATCGAAGATTCATTGAAACAAAAAGAACGAACCCATGTTTCCAGGACGGGAAACAAAGGTTGTGCACCTAGTTCACATCCTAAATCCTACAAGGAAACTATGAAATCCCCTGAGCTAAGGGTTTTTAGTCTTAGTGATTTTGTGTAAAATACCTAGGGTTTTCTAGGCTAGAAAAAGGGGATTAGGTCAACTTGAAACAGTGAATTTTTTCCGTACCATATGATTTTTATACCAACAAAAGAGAACATTTATAAACATCCATCATATGAATCAAATCAATACTGAATCCATTTTTTTAGCATAGAAATACCAGCAGTAAACAGTATAAAACCAGCAGTAAATCCCTCTAAAGGTTGTTGTCACAACTTAACAAAAAATAGAATATAGTCCCAACAAAATTAATTAATGTTGTAGCAACTAGTCTCTACACAGAAATACTAAATAGAACCTAAGAACCAACTGCAAGGGTGGTATGGTTGTCCCTAGTTGTTGAATCAGCCTCCCTGCAATAGGAATAGGAGTTCGGCCCTCCCTTTTCTCCTTGTTTCTACTCCTCTCAGCCACAGGATGCCCTCAGCTTGCACTATAGTGGTTGGTAATCTGTTGAGAACTCTTATTAGACCCTTGGTGCAGCAAACTTGTCAAATAGATCAGCTACTGGACTCATCCAATGGCATTTTGGCCTTCTTCACAGTGCCTCTACTCACAAGTATGGGTTCATCCCTCTACAAACTTTAGGGACATGATTCAACCTCCTTCTAGGGGTTGGGATAGACCTTGGAACAACTTGTTGGACTCTCAAACAGCCTCAACCTCCACTAGATACCATCTTCCAGCCTTCCTATCACCCTCTACCAGCTACCATAAGCTTTCATCCCTGTAGGTTAGTAGCTCGGTCCTCCACAGGTGGCCTTGTTCAACTAATATAGGTTCGACCTCCCTTCAGTTGTCCAGATTTAGGGCTCAGTTCCTCCTTTGTTGCAGTTGCAATGGATTGGGCAGAGAATAGAAGGTAAAACAATATCAGATCTACCATAGGTCGAGAGAGTGTGAGCGGAAGGCCCCACCAAAACTCAACAAAAGGTGGGGGTTAACCAACCCTCCATGGGACTGAGGCAGTCACCTCCAAGGACAGAAAAGAGAAACTCTCCAAAAATGAATTATTGTGTCTTTGTTCAAATGAGCCTCCATATCCTTATATGGTTCCCCTTTTGCTTGATTTCCCTCTTTTTGGTGGCTTATCCCTCAAGTTAGGATCTTTTTACCCTTTCCCTCACCCAATGGTATCTTATCCCTTAAGTTAGGGACTTTTTCCCCTTTTCTTTTTCCCAATGGACACATTTAACCCAGTTGTTTCCATCCTTGTGCCCATTAAATCCCCACAACTCCCCTTTAGTTGGGGACTATGGCCTACGGGGGGCTCCGTAAGCCATTACATCCCTCCTCCAATGGGGATTAAAGGGGAGGGGACATGACAGTCCTCCCTTCCCAATATTTCTTTTCCTCAAGCAACCGCAAACCAGGATGCTGCAAAATATGCTCGCTCTCCCATGTGGCATCCTCTACTGGCCAATCCCTCCACCTGACATGGTACTCCCTGGTCACTCTTCTCCTCAAACTCCTCTCACGTACATCCATAATCTCCTTGGGAGTCAACAACATCCTCCCCCTCTCATCTAGTGGCGATAACTCAATGGGAGTAGTGATCTGTGGTTCCCACGCCCTATGGAAGCATGATGCATGGTAAATACCACATCCCTAGCTACCCATTGTCAACTCTATCTCGTAAGCTATGTCTTTGGATCTTTGAATTACCCTGAAGAGACCAAAGAGGCGTGGACTCATCCTCTTAGCGCCACCTCTCCTCCATGGAGATTATCTAAGTGGTTGCACGCTCAAGTACACCACATCTATGATCCCAAATCTATGCTTCACCATGTGCCTGTCTACATGCATGCTCTGCAAATCCTAGGTGGTCTGTAAGCTAACATGAGTGGTATCACTACAATTCTCACCCAAATGTAACCACTCAATCCATGACCTCATGTGGTCATGCAACTTCCTCTTAGTTCGTCGGCCCACCACCATCGCATGATCAACCAAATAAAGGTAATCACTAATGTTGGGAGTCAATAATGTTCATGTTGATCTGATCAACCCCTGCCAAGGATGTAGCTATGTCATCCATGTTGCCCCATACTCCCATGTGATCACTAGAAAGTGTGTGAACTTTTTTAGCTGGTCAATCAATATGATTTTCACCCTCTGTGAATCTGTGATGCAATTTGTCCACTCGCTCCCCCATCCTTGTCCTAGAATGGGAAAGGATAGTATTAACCCGTCCTGAAGAGTGTGCCCTGACCTGCTCTGCTACCAAATCGTAAATGCCCCCATATGTCTTGACATTGCGTCTGTGAGGTCCCTTCGTGTGAAAATCTCTCGAACCTACTCATAAGTGGCGGAGACACCTAGGTCCCAAACTACCCTGTATCATTTGAAGCACCCTCCACTCATAGCACAGATATGCCTGGTGCTCACAAAAGAACATGTCAAATTATCCCTAATGATCCAAGTGATCATGAACTGTCGAGGCACGACTAACTCCTCAGAAGAATGCACCTCCAAGAAACCAATCATATGCACCCCAAGGGTAAACTCTAGAGAATGCAAGTTGGCCATCCCATCTGTGTCAGTTTTCGAGCCACCAACAACTGCAATCCCAGATTCTCGTGCCCTCTGTTGGAACTCCTTATCATGGATCATTCTCAGCCTAGACATCTTAGTGAATTCATCACTTGTCAATCCATGGCTATCATCGATGAGGGAAAAGAAAAAATCCCCAAATCCTCGCATCTCATCCCCATCACGATTTGGATCCATCACTACTTCGGTTTCGTCAGTCGTCAATCTCATCTGAAGCAACCCATCACCCTGATGAAAGCCCGGATCCCACCACCAGGTTGGAGTTCTACCGCCCCCAATATGTGTTGTTGAAAATTATGTGCAATGCTCTAATAGAGTCTGAGACTCCCACTGTGCACCATGTACGATGATCACCAAGTCCTAATGGATGGTCTTTGTCGTTTTTGTGAGGCTACCTGTCCCACTCAACTAGATTAGGTGATCCTCCCATGCCCTGCTGAGGGCATCAAACCACAACAAAAGATGCCTCGGAAACTTCCTGCAAGACTAGAGAGTGACTCATGTGTTGGTGGTCAAATCCAAGGGCATGACCAAGATCCCATGATGATATCTGGGAACATACCTATGTGTATCATACTCCATGATCCTCATTTGTTGATATCCTTGATGAGGCTTGATCATCGAGATGTATGTTTCTCCTCGAGGATCACCCATCCCCTCTCTGATCCTAGGTAACCTCAAATCAATGGTGTGCTCATGGCCTTTGTCAGGAGGTCTCCCTGGAGGAAATGCTCCAAAGCTCCACTGTACACTATTGTATTCCAATGAAGAATCATGCATACCATTGTACACCACTGTGTCCTCTTGTCTCATCCGATGTCATGTGTATGGTATTGAACCCAACACTCTATTGATGATGGATGTATATGTATCCCAAAGTGTGTCCATGTCGTTCATGTACCTGTCCACCCAATCCATGGACGTGCATACTTATTCACGAGTTGGTCCCCAAGGAAGGTGCTCAACTATCTTCAGATCCTCTAGTGTGCTCTCCGAAGGAAAGGGCTCATGATCCCCGCAGTACCAACTAAGAGTGCAATACAAACTCTTAGATTCATAACTCTCCCCGAGTATCGACAACTCGAAATGCTCGTCGTCTAGCTTTATCACAAGAGGCTCCTCCCTCTCATCATGCGTGACATTCATGCCATCCTGTACCATGGTTTCCAAATCTAATGGAGTCTTTGTTGTAAGTGGTGAAGATCATACCAAGCCCAGCTGATAATGTATCTCCTAAATGTCTCTTTCCTTGTCCTCAACAAACCTGAGGGAAAGGTCCCTAACCATAAACAGTTGCAAGTAGTCTGACTTCAGCTGCTCTAGTGCTTCTTTATCGATCTGCAACTGAGCACTAGTCACTCCACTATGTCTTTCCTCTATCTTAGCTCTCCACATAATATCCTCAATGAATCTACGAGCTCCATCGATCCTAGTCAAGACCTATGTGATTCGATCCTCGGTTACCAACAAGCGATCCTCTAAGTCACGCAGTGCTAATGGTCTATGTCCAACCACATCCAAATGGTTTGGACCGTCATCTGTAAGAGTTCTCTCCTCATCATCATCACCTGACATACTCGATGATACCATGCTATGATGGGACTTATGCGTGACATTTTCCTCCACACATGACTCATGTGAAGAAAGATCCATGTCCCCGAGCAATCTCTCGAACACCCCTCCCCTGTGATATGTGGGTACCATCATGCCCCCATCATCATCATGGGTTTCATGAGTGGGATGGGATGATAAATGCTCATCGTAGTTGGGTCCTATCATATAAGCATCCCCAACATGTATGCCATCAACCTGTCTGTCAAAGGTTCTGGTGTCATGGACCTCGTAGGACAATGATAAAGGTGCATGAGGTCTTGTTGTGTCGGCATTCTCATAGTCAACATAGGTGGGAGAATATGTTGCACCTCCATCATAAGTACTAGTGATAGAACCCGTCAACATACTAGTGTAAACGGTCTCATCATAGACCATTGCTTGGTCCTCCTATATGCTCACCTCCTCATCGTGGTTGGATGCACGCTCCTCTACATGGGAATCTGCATATGCCACCAATGGATCCCCCTGCTCTTCTGTCATATATTCCTTCAATATTCATCTTGTGCCATTGAAGGAATCTGCATCTAGGCCTTCGGGCTAGCTTCCATACTTGATGGTGCAATAGTCTCGAAAAGACATAGTTGCAAAAAATTATTTACCCAATGTTAAATACACTGGATAGTAAGGCATATACTTGCCTACTGCTAGTTCCCACTTTATTTCAGCCATGAGATCCTTCTTGGTCTTCATCTTTCCAATCTTAGTATGTTACCCTTGACCTTGGTTGACAGTTGCAGATTTCTCTTCTACTGAATACCACTCAGGCTGGCAAGGTCTCCAACTCTAATACCACTGTAAAATACCTAGGGTTTTCTAGGCTAGAAAAAGAGGATTAAATCAACTTGAAACAGTTGATTTGTGCAGTACCATACAGTTTTTCTACCAACAACAGAGCACATTTATAAACATCCAGTATATGAATAGAATCAATGCCAAATCCAGTTTTGTAGCATAGAAATACCAACAGTAAATAGTTCCCAAAAACCAACAATAAACAGTATCAAACCAGTAGTAAATAGTGTCCAAAACCAGAAATAAATCCCTCTAAAGGTTGTTGTCACAATTAACAAACACTGAAATATAGTCCCAACAAAATTAATTAATGTTACAACATCTAGTCTCTATACAAAAATACTAAATAGAACCTGAGAACCAACTGCAAGGGTGGTATGGTTATCCCTAGTTGATGAATCAGCCTCCCAACAATAGCAATATGAGTTTAGCCCTCCCTTTGCTCATTGTTGCTACTCCTTTCAGCCACAGGATGCCCTCAAGTTGCACTATAGTGGTTGGTAATCCATTGAGAACTCTTATTAGACCCTTGGTGCAATAAACTTGTCAACTCGATCAGCTCCTGGACTCATCCAATGGCAATTTGGCCTTCTTCCCAGTGCCTCTACTCACAGGTATGGGTTCATCCCTCTCCAAACTTGAGGGACAAGGTTCGGCCTCCTTCTAGGGGTTGGGACAAACCCTGGAACAACTTGTTGGACTCCCAAACAGCCTAGGCCTCCACTAGAGATCATATGACAACCTTCCTAGCACCCTCTACCAACTACCATAAGCTTTAGACCTTGCCGGTTAGTAGCTCGGTCCTCCCTAGGTGGCCTTGTTCAGTCGATATAGGTTTGGCCTCCCTTCAGTTGTCCAGAGTAAGGGCTCGGTTCCTCCTTTGTTGTAGCTACAATGGATTGGGTAGAGAATAGAGGGTAGAACAAAAGAACATCTACCAGAGGTTGAGGTAGGGTGAACACAAGGCCCCACCGAAACTCAACAAAAGGTGGGGGTTAACCAACCCTCCATAGGACTGAGGTAGTCGCCTCCAAGGACAGAAAATAGAAACTCTCCAAAAATGAATTCTTGTGTCTTTGTTCAAATGAGCGTCCATCTCCTTATATAGTTCCCCTTGTGTTTGATTTCCCTCTTTTTGGTGCCTTATCCCTCAAGTTGGGGTCTTTTTTCCCTTTCCCTCACCCAATGGTGGCTTATCCCTTAAGTTAGGGAATTTTCCCCTTTTCTTTTGCCCAATGGACACATTTAACCTAGTCATTGCCCTTTGTTTTCCCATTAAAGCCCCACGGCTCCCCTTTAGTTGGGGACTATGGCCTACGGGGGGCTCCCTAAGCCACTACGTCCCTCCTCCAGTGAGGGTTAAAGGGGAAGGGACATGACATTTTGTCTAAGAAAACACATTTGATGGTCTTACTATTAGGTTGTCCCCATAATGAAGCTTTTTCTCATGCCCTGGATTGTCCTAGGGATGACTATCCTAAGTTGCAAGCAATTTGTCAATGGTACGTTGAAGAAATCCACACAGATTTAGTCTTCTTCCAAGAAGTTAAATCATTTGTTTTGAGTTACATTGGAGAATGAATCATCTATGGAATGGGCCTTTTGGGACAAAATATCATTCCTAGGGTAGTAAAGGTGTGGTTTTGATAATCTCCCATAACCTATAGAGTTTTGTGGTGGATTAGGACAAAGCCTAATAACATGTGTATGGATCAAGATGATGCTACAAGAAAATCTTATGGTTTTTTGTTATGTCTATGCCCCAAACTCTAGCACTTGGAGATGTGCGCTTTGAGATTGTATGGCCTCTTCTCTCCCCACTATGTAATGGGTACTCGAGGGTGATTTCAACATGGTTGAATGGTGTGGTGACAAGGATGGAGGTTTCCAATGTATTATTTGCAGAGTTGAGCAACAACAAGCATGGACAAGATGCAAGTCTTCTTTACAGAGTTTTAACACTCACTAGAAAAAGGAGAGCATGGAGTATGGGGTATCATTTCCTTGAAACTTTCAATAGGGAAGATGACTTCGAGGGCTACTGGATCGGTTATATGGCCCCATGATGGGATTGTCTTTTATGGTAAGCTTCAATTTGTGGATGTGTTAATTGATACCATAGGATCAAAGCATTTTCCTATTTAGTGTGTTAAAATTTTGATATGCTCATTTAACCATAGACAATGTCACATCGTTGTCACCCAACCATGGGCATTCACATATGCCACCCCCAGCACAATAACCTTTTCTTAGATAGAATGATTCTTGCAAGTCCACACTAGAACCAATAGATAAACCCTAAACAGAAACACCACTGTTGCAGTAGCAGCACAATGCCAATAAAGCATACATTTACCAAGAAAAGTGCACAAGAAGAAGATACCAAAAAGACTTGCACCCTAGCTGCCATTGTTGCTCCTTAGACTTGCGCCCTAGTTGTTTCCATTGTTCCTCCTTAGACTTGCGCATTTTTTTTTAGTGAGTGAGAGTGTGTCTAAATGAGCTAGGCGCCTCCTTATTTATACTATCCTGTCCAAGTGACTTTTCCAGGTGGGGTTGACTTCTCTTTTGGGGGCCTTTTATTTCTTTATTATTATTCTCCTTGGGCCGACTTCTCTTCTAGGGTTTACACACATCTGTTTAATGGTTCTCTTACTCTCAGAATATTCTATTCTAAGCACAAGGGTTACACTTGAGGTTAATACCTCTCGTAGCTACCAAAAAATCAACACTCCCTCTTATCTAGGGAGGTATTGACTAAGATGTTCTTCATGTAATGGTCTCAAACACATCCATCGATCTAACATGGCATGGGTAAGACTCACATGGTCTCATAGACCAGTCTATAGGTAGCATCACCATAGCCACATAGGTTATCTCGTGATCAAATAGAAAATGTCACAAGTATTACCATCATAGCCACACATGCTATCTCATGAGAAAACAGATCATGTCACAAATATCACCATCATAGCCATATAGGTTATCTCATGATCAAACAGATCATGTCACAAGTATCACAATCATAGCCACGCAGGCTCTGTCATAGTCACACGCATATACTATCTAATGATCATGTCACAGGCATGCATCTAGGACCTCATCAACACATCTATAATCTCTCTAGTGGGAACAGCCTCATCGTCGTCTAGGGCCTTACATCATTACAGGGCTTTCATCTAGCTCACACATAGCTAGGAATCTAGCTCATAGAGAACTAGGAAACCATCCATCTCACACGGAACTAGGCAACCATCCAGCTCACACGAAATCTGGAATATGCAGTTGAGCCATTTTACACAGAACTGTGCTACTACCCAATCAGAACGGAGTCTAGGAAACTTCAACTCACCAACTCACACAGAATCTGGAAATTATCCCTAGAGCTAGTTCTTATGGTTTTCACACCAAGCATCCAACCCACAATGACTGGGCATCTAACCACGAGGGTTAGGCGATGCAGTGCACACAAACTACCCATCTAGCCCAAGGCTAGCAAACACCTCCAACCACATAGGTTGGCCCTCCAGCTTGAAAAGTTTGGAAACTCACCAGCCTCGAAGGCTCGGCATCTGCTGACCTTGTGTGAGGTCATACTGATTGGTGTCACAGTCAGTAATGTGCTTGTAAATGACCACATGTTGCTGCCACACTCTGCAAGCTACTTCCCTAAGAATCGCATATGTGACTCATCACTCCCTCTTACGAGGGACGTCCTTATGGACCACACCAAGATTGTCCCTGAAGTATTCAAACTTTACCCTTGATAGAGGCTTGGTCAACACATCTCCTATATGATCGTATGTGCCAGTATACTGGATATTTGTAACTCCCTTTTGCACTATATCTTGATCTCGACGTGCTTTGACTTGTCATGGAACACAAGGTTCTCTGACAAATTTATACAACTCTGTTTGTCACATAAAATACAAGTCACCTCCAACTCAAGATCAAACAGCCCTGGAAGTAACTTTCGAAGCCATACAGCTTCTCTACAGGTTGAACATGCTGCTATGTATTCTGTCTCGGCCGTACTAAGTGCCACACTAGTATGCTTCATGCTGAGCCACGATATCATAGCCGAGACCAAATTGAAGCAACATCTAGATGTACTCTTACGATCTATGATACTATCGACCCAATTTGAATCAGTATAGCCTTGCAGTCTTATCTTATGATCCGAAACATATTGGAGCCCATAATCAACTGTACCTTTTAGGTACCTCAACACATGTTTTGTTGCAATCAATGACATCAAGATAAGAATATTCTTTCCTTGTGTTCGTTAAGTACATCAATGAACCAATCATATGTCTATACATGGTGGCATCCACTGTCTTTGAATATGTATCACTCAATAACTTCATATTCGTCACCATCGGTGTAGGCATGGATTTACA
>SNQJ01S0091959.1:0-32600 GCA_010110895.2 Picea sitchensis | reverse complement strand
ATTGGAAATAATGTAGAGTATTTAGTGTAAATCATGTCATGTATACTAGTAAATCTAATCTTTAAATGCATGGAAAGTCAAAACATAGCCATAGCCATCCACGAGTTAGCAGCTTCGAGCCCTTTGAGATGTCCATGCATCACACAAATTTTGGGGCTTTGGAAGTTATTTTTCACAACCAATGAATATTTAAATGTTCTTCATGGATTTCCATTCTGCTTCCTTCCCCTCATGTGGTGGTTCCAATTACTGTTACAATTATTTCTCCTATGAGTTCATTTTGGTTGATACGAATTTGCTAGAACAAAATATTAGAAAATATATGCAAATCTTAAATAAACAAGGGTAGTTGCGGAGCAAAAAGTCCCTGCTAAGAAGGCAGAAATACCGCTTTGTTAAAATCAGGGACTTGTTGTTCCGATATTCGTAGACAAGTATCCAATAGTATCTGAAAAATATAGGAATTACTACAATGAGGAACTGCCATTGAATATTCTCGAAGATTCTCTTTATGAGATCCCACGGAATAAAGGAATTGCATATTATCTCTTTAGCATATCAGATACTTTTATTAGTAGACAAGCAAAGAGCATAGAAGAGTTCGATGGTCACTTTCATATCTTGTTCCTGATCGATATATAGAACCACCAGCGAAGGGAAAAACAAAGGTAGCAGCTACGCATGACTTAATTAATAAGATACACCAGCTATGTTGTAGAGGCCCCGATGCATCCACCTTTGACCTCACCTATGGTGTCTCGGATTGGATATAGCACACCTGAAGATGTGATAAGCTAGTGCCTTATAGCTTGTATATTAATTACATTACCTATGTGTGGATAGGCTCACATTACATAGATTCACCACTGTAAGAGCTACTAACTATGAGTATGAAGCCAAGTAGTGTCTTAATTTTATATTTACATAATGAGATGGAAGTCCTGAACTAGATATAGTATTTCCCTTACTCATGACATGTTACTTTATGGAATATAATTAATCAGTACTTGAGGTACGTATTATCTCAAGAACATGATCTTTTAACATGGATGTGCCACTTTATCATAAGCACCTTATGCATCACTTCCACTTGGTTTGCATGCATGTTTTCATTGCCTCTGCTCCACTTGGTTTGCATGCATCACACTCATCAAGGTTCAATCTTCGTCTGGGTTCAGGTTCAATCCTCCCTCTATAAGCGCATTAGGGATAATACAAATTCAAACTCTCAAATGAAATTGAAGTTGTTGCTACTGCCTGCTACGTTCTAATCAATATTATTTATCACATGGAAATACCTCCTATAAAGGAATGAGTGCTTCTACCCTTGATCGCCTCCTTTCCCTCTGGTTAGGCTTCAGAACAACAAGAAAGATCATGGCTCTAGTAATCAATGTCTATGTATGTCTGTTCTTTCCAGCCAGTAGGAACACGCGCGCATGAATTTCCTCTATCAGTGAGTGTAGGAAGGACGGGTGGGTATCATGCATGACCCATTATGCCGTGACAGATATATCCATAATGGGAAATTTCTAAATTGGGCTCTAGAATTCCCTATAAATGTAGATGCTTCCAACATATCTCTAGGAGCCATACTGATATGCCAATTTCAAACATTTATAGGTTTCTTTTTGCAGATAATTTTGAGGCTTCTTTCGAGGACTATTGCAAAGCTCTTTCATATTTGAAGGGAGTTGTTATATCTGATAGTCACCACATAGCACAGCTGTATCTCATATGTTATAATATCTGTGTTGCACTAGAATACACTGATAAGGTAACATAGGCTCTCAGGTATGACCAAAGGGCAGTTTCAGTACCAGCCGGTCATCCAGGCATTGTGCCAAGCCTTCAGGGTTTGCAGACAAAGATGGACTTAAATGAGCGTGTCTTACTAGCTAGGTTGACATTTCTTGTAGCTAACCTTACCTTCCCAAAGCTCTTTGATCTTCTATCGCCCCCTCAAATGGGTTGGGTGGGAGAAATAGCTAAAGTAAAGGGTTACCAATGCAATGAGCAAAGGGAGGGTTAACAAACACCTTGCCATCAATCGTATCCTCGATGAATGGGAGTGAAATTTGAACACAAAAATCCATGCTGTGGTGGCTTCTTGATCCAGCAGAGTGCGATGCACACCTTGCACGATATGCAATTCAAGGCTAGATTGCAATTTGTGGAGTTATTATAGATATTACATGTTGTATATCTCCAGAAGAACTGTTGAACATGAGGTGAGCATACCAAGCCATGTACAAAAAATCCATGGAAGAAGACATCGCTTGGGAAACCAAGGGAGGCACTCAGAAGGTGGTCCTCTATAAAAGTTCGTGCATACCTCAGTCTCTTCATCTTCATGTTTCTATAAATATTGAATAATACTAATGTTTTGGGATTTGATAGCTTTTGGTGGCACTGGTGACGACATATAGACATTGTGGCCCAGAGGTTGATATGAACCTTGCCAAAACAGAAGCACATCAGTTATTCGAGGCTGGAGAAGGAAAACCAGAGGGAACAGACGAGGATGTGTATGTTCGAATTCTAGGCACCAGGATTTTCCCTCAGCTCAATGCAACATTGGAATGCTTCAAGAAAACGTATGGTCATGACATCAACAAGGTAAACATCGTTAATTTTTCAAGATGACTTTGCTCAATTCATTCACATTCACACTGAAATATTTGTGTTAGGTTGATACAATTTGAGGTGGTAAAACTGAAATATGTGTACAAACTTAATGGCTTTGCAATATGGAGATGCATATCAAATCAAAATTTAAATGGAAAGATTATTTTGTGTGCTAGTTTCAGCTAAACGTAGAGGTTGTGCAGTTCAATAGGAATTAGTATGGGATATTTTTAGATAGGTATTGGATAAGCTTAGCTTGGTGTTGACGATTCTAAATGATTTGTCTAACAAAAAGGGGTTTTCTCCATACCAAACTCTGTTTGGAATTGAAAAATCTATTAGGATTATAAGGGGTTTTCTCCTTACCAAATTCTGTTTGGAATTGGAAAATCTATTAGGATTATGGTTTCATTGGAATTTTCATGATATATATAATGGTATCATCGATTAGATTGGGAATTGAATTGTAAAAAGACTATAGATCTCGATTAGGCAAGGATGGCACGGACCTTACTTACTTATAGGTGTGTTGGTTTGGCATGATATGGTTTGATTTAAATGAGATTGATTAAGATAGAGTGGTTTAAAAATTCATCGAAGATAGAATTTTATTCTGTCATCAGTATATGTTGATACCAGGGTTTCTTTGGTAATTCAATTTATTATTGTTCTTGTGATATTTTTATAAATTAAGTTTGATAGAATGATTAATTATGCTGGTAAATATGCAGGAAGTAAAGGAAAAAGCCTTAGAATGGGTCTTCCATGTGCTTACTCATTCATGGTATTAGGTCCCTTCACTAGGATGATGCGCCAGTTGTGGCCTAATTTGCCTATCCCTGTCGGTTCTCCACCTTCCGGATAGGGAGGCAAAATCAATGGAAAGGGTATGAACTATAAAAACACCAGCAATGGAGCACAAGAAGTAATTTTTCACCATGCCAAGATTTGTTTACCAACCATTCCTGAAATTGCGATTTAGTTACTTTCCAATCCAGGTATTGTAACATATATCACTTACCCTCTTCTTCAGCTTCTCTTGTACTTGTTTGTGCAAATGACTCATTTTAAATAAATTCTTGTATTAGCTTGTGCAGAGAATTCATTTACAACAATTACTTGAATTCTTCTCATATTAACTATACGAGCCTTCTCCCTTTGCAGGTTGGAGAAACAACCTCCATGCTCAGAGATCATTATCCTTGCAACTTTAAGGACTTCAGAACATATTCTCTGTTGCTGAAATTCTCTATAGCTTCAAGGAATTCAACATCTTCAAGGACTTCAATAGCTTCAGCAGCTTTATTGGCACAAGAACATATCATCTGCAACTTCAAGGATGTGACTAGTAAGGAAACCAAACAAAATGGCTTCAAGGACGTGACCAAGAAACCAGAATGAATGTTTCTATGTGAGAAAACCTCTTGAAGAAAAATACAAGGGCACGAACCAGGATAGACACATAGCACTAGAAACATAGACACATAACACTGCACTTGTCCTTTGGGGAAAGACTATGGTGCTTCAATCTTCCATGTAATTGTTTTGCAATACCTAGCATAAACTTTGGTTAAACTATTGGAAAAATTGTATAGCATTTAATGCCAGGGAAGTAATGCTAGAATTAGTTCTAGCATTACTTGACTTGAAAAACTTATTCATCGAATTTGTGTGAGAGGGTGCTTTAAAGGTAATTTTTTCTTCGTTTGTGCCTCAGAAAGAAGCCAAATAAGACCTCCAAGTGGAAACTTAGGTTAAAAGATATGGAATGTTGAAGTTTAATGATATGATTTTTCAAAACTTTATCTTAAAACAAAAAAAACTTCTTGGTTTTTGTGCCAAAATAACGCTAAGACTAAAAATCGATTACTTTAAGTCCCTCGGCCCAAAGGGTAGGGACTAATAAACCAGGCAAAATAATTATATTCAAATATGAGAAATATTTTTACCTAGGGATAAGAAATCACTATAACCAGGCATAAACAATTCTATTCAAATGTGGGGAATAATTTATCTATATAGATTAGCAATGTTTCTTATGGAATTTATCTAATTCAGATTTCAATTACGGTTGATTCAATTCTATCCTAGTTACATCAAGACCATTGGAAGCAATATACATTGAATACTAGTGGTAATTAAACTGGACAAGAAAGTATGCACGGCCAATGGGTAGTAATTAAGTTATTTCTAAGTAAATAAATTAAACAAAAGAAGCATTTAATTAGGCATGTCTAATTGAATATTTGAATATGTTGATACATTGATATTGTTCATCTTTTAATTACTAGATAATTAATATCATAAAAAGGAGACTGCATCAATTTTAAGAAACTATTAAAAGTTTCATTGGATCATCCTCATGAGTTTAATAGCTCAAATGAATGGTTTGTTTAATGTAAAATAGTAATAGCAATAACCCTTATTTAAAAATATTAAGAAACCATATAATGAGTAGGGTTATTATTGTTTAATTTTAGTTTTTGATGGACATGTTTTAATGTTTTTCTTAGCTTTATACTTTCATCTCTTTTTAAATTGTTCTCATTTAATTCAATTTTCATAGCATATAGTATTTTTCTTTTCCATAGTTTAATTTTCAATAGTGATCCATTCTTGCAATATTCTTTGTATCTTCTAAGCAGATATGGTGACTTGTTGTGGGACTGTTCCACCAAGATTGATTTCTTAATTCTGTTGTTTCTGAAGTCTTTGCAATGTTAATTTAAAATTATTTGGAGTGATCTCGTGGTTTTTCCCATGTATTGTTTGTCAAAGGAGCAAGGTATTGAATATACACCATTTTTCTTTTTTGGATCAATAGTATCCTTGACATGACATAGTAAATTTTTTGGTATTAGGGTTCATCTTTGTTCTTATAATTAGCATTTCTATGCCAGGGGGTTATGATAATTAGCATACAAGTAACCATTAGTATGAGTCTTTTTTTGATAGACTTGGTGTGATAAAGATCCATCCTCCTTCTTGAATATTAGGACATATTATGCTTTCGGATTGGTTATTTAGATGTTCCAAAAACCTATTAAGCTATCTCTTCCATGTGGCCAAATTACATGAGTGTCATCAACATATCTTCTCCACATTTTAAGATTTTTAGGGTAGGAGTCAATAAATTATTTTAAAAATTTCTCCAAATATAAATAACCAATTACAACAAACAAACCTAGCCACACCTTCTATTTGTTCATAAATACTTCCATAAAAGCTAAAATACTTAGATTTCAAGCAAACAAACCCATCAAATTATTTCTTACTATATCCATTTGCTTTGAATACATTTTTTAGGTGCTTTAGTTCTTGCTCAATGTGTTCATTATCTGATATTCTAAAAGATTAGGTGACAATAGTATTGATGATTATGCATTTCTACGCTAGGGAGTGATGAGAATTAACATACAAGTAACCATTAGTATGAGTCTTTTTTTGATAGACTTGGTGAGATAAAGATCCATCATCCTTCTTGAATATTAGGACATCTTATGCTTTCAGATTGGTTATTTAGATGTTCCAAAAACCTATTAAGATATCTCTTCCACGTGGCCAAATTACATGAGTATCATCAACACATATTCTCCACATTTTAAGTTTTTTAGAGTAGGAGTTGATAGCTTATTTTTAAAATTTCTCCAAATATAAATTAACAATTACCACAAACAAACATTGCCACACCTTCTATTTGTTCATAAATACTTACATAAAGGTTAAAATACTTAGATTTCAAGCAAACAACCCCATCCAATTCTTTCTTACTATATCCATTTGCTTTGAATACACTTTTTAGGTGCTTTAGTTCTTGCTCAATGTGTTCTTTGTCTGATATTCTGAAAGATCAGGTGACAATAATATTGATGATTATGCATTTCTACGTTGGGGGTTGATGAGAATTAGCATACAAGTAACCATTAGTATGAGTCTTCTTTTAATAGACTTGGTGTGATAAAGATACATCCTCCTTGAATATTAGGACATCTTATGCTTTCGGATTGGTTATTTAGATGTTCCAAAAACCTATTAAGATATCTCTTCCATGTGGCCAAATTACATGAGTATCATCAATATACCTTCTCCACATTTTAAGCTTTTTAGGGTAGGAGTTGATAGCCTATTTTTCAAATTTATCCAAATATAAATTAACAATTACCACAAACAAACATTGCCACACCTTTTATTTGTTTATAAATACTTCCATAAAAGCTAAAATACTTAGATTTCAAGAAAACAACCCCATCAAATTATTTTTTACTATATCCATTTGCTTTGAATACATTTTTTTAGGTTCTTCAGTTCTTGCTCAATGTGTTACTTGTCTAATATTATGAAAGATTAGGTGACAATAGTACTGATGATTCTACATTTCTACACCGAGGGGTGATGAGAATTAGCATACAAGTAACCATTAGTATGAGTCTTTTTTTGATAGACTTGGTGTGATAAAGATCCATCCTCCTTCTTGAATATTAGGAAATCTTATGCTTTCAGATTGGTTATTTAGATGTTCCAAAAACCTATTAAGCTATCTCTTCCATGTGGCGAAATTACATGAGTATCATCAACATATCTTGTCCATATTTTAATCTTTTCAGGGTAGGATTTAATAGATTATTTTTTATATTTCTCCATATACATTAGCAATTACCACAAACAAGCATTGCCACACCTTCTATTTGTTCATAAGTACTTCCATAAAAGCTAAAATACTTAGATTTGAAGCAAACTTTCACTTTATCTAGATTATGTTCCAAACGAAATGAAAGCAGAGATATTACAATGAAATACTCATGAAAAATGCCANAGTAACCATTAGTATGAGTCTTTTTTTGATAGACTTGGTGTGATAAAGATCCATCCTCCTTCTTGAATATTAGGAAATCTTATGCTTTCAGATTGGTTATTTAGATGTTCCAAAAACCTATTAAGCTATCTCTTCCATGTGGCGAAATTACATGAGTATCATCAACATATCTTGTCCATATTTTAATCTTTTCAGGGTAGGATTTAATAGATTATTTTTTATATTTCTCCATATACATTAGCAATTACCACAAACAAGCATTGCCACACCTTCTATTTGTTCATAAGTACTTCCATAAAAGCTAAAATACTTAGATTTGAAGCAAACTTTCACTTTATCTAGATTATGTTCCAAACGAAATGAAAGCAGAGATATTACAATGAAATACTCATGAAAAATGCCAGAAACTAAGAGATACATCAATAGATGGTTTCTATTAATGAAAGAATTGTATAGAGACTGTAAAAATACAGAGTGCAAGACTCGCCAGAATGGTGGCAGCTTTATCTCTGAAAAGAGATGTGACGGCTACACTCATTCGCAAGAAGAGGATTACAATGAGGCTATAAAGTCATTTCTTATGATAAAAATGAATGGAAAAACCCTATACATCCAAAAACCTAGCCCTAGGATATGAAACGTCAAAATTCATGTGGGGCCCGTTGGGGTAAGTTAGTACATTAACTTCCCGGGGTCGTAACTTTTGCATACGATCTTTGTTTTAGGCGCGTGATAGCTCGTTGGAAAGGTATTTTCAAGATCTACTCATTATTCCATCAAACTCTGACTTCGTCCATAGTTTGATTGTGGAAAGCTAAAAAAACATTGTTTAGAGCCCCAAAACAGACCTGGAAGTACAGAAAGATGTATTGACATGAAACTTCCAAAATAAGACAGTTGAAAAAGGTGGGAGGTCACCAAAATCAACCTGGATGTTGTGTAGGGATTTAGGATAGCCCGGTAGTTGAAGAACCCACAATTACAAATAATTGTCCCCATTACAGAGAAACATGTTGAACTGAAAGTTGTCTAGATGAGCCAGTTGGAATATGGAACAGGTGGGTGGCCACCAATATCCACCTAGATCAATACTCACCCATTAAGAAGAAATTGTCTCCATTGCGTTCAGTTCCCATGGAAGAGGGGAAAGCATTTTATGAATATGAATGTTGGTGGGTTGTGTTCCTTGTTGGAGAATTTGTGTTGCTTGGTCTGTGAAAGGATTTCATGAACCTGTTGCTGGCAGGGTTGAATATGTTCCTCCAACCTCTTGTATTTGGGCTTGACAGGATGATCTGTAGGCACCATTGAAGGTGACGAAACAATATATTCTTTTTCTTCTATAATCTGCTTATGTTGGATAAAAGGTGTTGAGGATGCAGTGGTTGTAGTGGATTTTTGTACATCCTTTGAACATACTATGAAGAGGATGAATTTTGCAGTATGAGATATTAACTCGAGGCACTTTTTTGGTGGAAAAGTAGTCAGAACTACCTATGGTATCTGATAAAGATGACCTCCTGGAATAATAATTGCACTATGAGGTCTAGACTCATAAAAAACATGATGTTTCCACATATATGGTTGGACCAAAACAACATCACGGACATCAATAGGGGAAACATCACACACTACTTCATCCTTGAAGGGATGGATTCCATAGGACAAGTGACACTGCTGGATGATATGGAGATCTCGTCCCCAGTGAAGCCACCTGATGTTGTATGGTTGTGGGTGTGGTTTTGTGAACAACCACAACTGTTTGACGACGTCAACTGAGATGAGGTTTTTCTAGCTGTCGTTGTCAATAATGAAATGAAACGAGGTCCCCTTCACTCATATCTATGAATGGAAGAGGTGTTCCCCCTCTTCAGGATCTACTGGTTCTTATGGTTGAATTGTTTTGTTCGCAACAATAGCAATGGGGTTTGCGTCGATAATATTTCTATTTTCAATATTTTATGGATCAGATTCTGAATTAGGGTTCGACTCCGTGTCTTTGACCTTGGCCACCAATGACTATTTCGAGTGACATTCATCGGTGTTGTGCCAGGGGGTTTTGTGGAAGTCACACCAATTCCCACTGTCATTCTTCGTCTTTCCTTTACCCTTCTTATCTTGTGTCTTGGACTAGTTTTCTAGTGGTTGTTGGTTAGGATCATCCTTGTCATGCTTTGGTTGTTGCATATTTTCAAACCCGAATTCCCATTTGTTTTGGTGCCTAAATTTCTGCTCGATTTTCATAGCATATCGATAGGCACCTCCCAATGATGAGATGTTTAGGAAATCCATTTCAGTTTAGATGTACCTATGCAGAGCCCCACTGTATTTCAGAACAAAATATCACTTGGATTTTTTGATACCCAACTTGTCGCGCAAGGTATGGAAAGTATTTGTGAACTCCGACATTGTTTGTCTCTTCTCTTGCCACAGTGTGGTCCATATCATGTACTGGTATTCATAGTTATCAACATGGTAGTATTGTTCCTTGACCGCATCCAAAAAAAATACCAAGTGGACTTGGCCCCATATATTCTAGATTCCTCTGTGGAACTTTTATCCCAGTAAGTTTCCCACCAATGTTTGACATAGGGGAGGGCCATGAGGAGTGCGAAGGTGATCATTTCCCTATCGAAAAAAATTTGAACAGAGAAATAACCTTCTAATAGATTTAACCATTTTTATAAGGTATCTGCATATATTTGACCTTCAAATATGGGAATATAAAAATTAACTTGTACCTTGAAGGGAGAGGTTCCTCCAAAGCGTATGTTTGATGAATATGCACCCGTTTCTATCAGCAAGCATTGAAGGATGTGGGAAAAATTATCCATAATTTTGTCCCTCTGTCACACGAGAGATTGCTCAAGCAACATGTTAATATAATCTTTTGCTTCGTCATTTTTATTTTTTGTCGCCATTGAGAGTTTCTTGGGCGTAGGAGAGTGATTTCCCTAAAGAGAGACAAGCTCAAGACCCAACCGGCTATAGTTGGACCTCATTGGGTACATGAACTGAAAATGATCAAGAATGACCTGCTCTGATACCATTGATCCAGATTATGTTCGGAACGAAATGAAAGCAGAGATATTACAATGAAATATTCATGAAAAATTCTAGAAATAGAGAGACACAAAAATACATTATTTATATTAATGAAAGAATTGTACAGAGACTGTAAAAATACAGAGTGCAAGACTCGCTAGAATGTTGGAACTTTGAGAAGAGATGTGACGACTACACTCATTTGTGAGAAGATGATTACAATGAGGCTTTGAAGGATATTTTTATGATAAAACTGAATGCCAAAACCCTATACATCCAAAAACCTAACCCTAGGAGATGAAACGTCAAAAGTCATGTGGGCCCCGTTGGGATAAGTTAGTACATGAACTTCCCAGGGTCGTAACTTTTTCATACTATCTCCCTTTTAGGCATGTGATAGCTCACTGGAAAGGTATTTTAGATATCTACGCATTATGCCATCAAACTCTGACTCTATCTATAGTTTGACTATGGCAAGCCAAGAAAACAATGTTTAGAGCCCCAAAATGACCCCAGAAGTACATAAAGATGTACTGACATGAAAAATTCCAAAATAAGCCAGTTCGAATAGGTGGGCAACCACCAACATCCACCTTTATGTTGTGTAGGGCTTCAGGACAACCTCATAAGTGAAGAACCCATAATTACAAAGAATTGTCGCCATTAAAGAGAAACATACTGAACTGAAAATTGTCCAGATGAGCTAGTTTGAATATGGAACAGGTGGATGGTCACCAATATCCACCCGGATCGTCACTAGTTTGGCTATGTCATCATCATTAATTTCACTTATGGTTTTTATTGCATCATCTATCAGATTTTTTGTAAAAAGAAAAACCACTTCAAAACTTAGAAGAAGATCCTCCTCATCCAACCTTATATGTTTGATGTCTTCAATTAAATGTGTGGATTTCTTTACAAAGAATTGTGTCTACCCCACTAAGTTTTTAAGTTTGTTAGCAAGGAACTTTATCAGTTTGTATGTGGGTGAGCCAATAGTGTTTTACAAAGAAAGGAACTTTGCCACTTTGTATGTGGGTGTGCAAATAGTGTTGACTATTAGTCTTAGAGGCATATTTTCTTTCTGTTTGTATGTGGGTGATCCAATAGTGTTGACTATTAGTCTTAGACGCATATTTTGTTTATGCTATTTTGGAAGTCCATAGATAATAGGTGTAATAACCCAAGGACAAGCCCGAGTTTTATTGATGAATTGTAATTATGTTTATAGGTTGGTGATGCAAGTGTTTATAAGCTCAAGACTTATATTTTTATTAGATCGTAGATCCTAGATGCTTAAGGACATGAGCATGATTTTGTATATGTAATTATGCAGATCATTAATAAAATATAAAAATTGTTGTGTGTAGACCAACCACGAAGAAAGAATGATGGGGGACTAAGCTTCCACTAGGCTGGGTAAGGGAGAGGGGGAATGAGAGGTTGGAAAGAGGGGATAAATCTAGGGGCTTAAGTCCAAGAGAATAATAATAATTTATTATTCTTCCAAAATCTGATTAAAGGAATATGTCTTATCTTGAGTTCCGGGAAAGGGAACGAATGCTAAATGGAGTGCATGTAGCTCTAGGAAGGCAGGTGTTGACCTGGGCGCATGCAGTTAAATCTGAAGAGTCAGATCGTGTTGCGGGTTCACTTGCCATTCCCCACCCGCCATCTAACCTGTTTTGGCCTTTGAGATCGACCTTTGCATACCCACGCACATATGAGAAACCACTCACTGGGGAAAAAGGCCGACCTGTGTATCCTGTGAACCCAGTCTATCCGCACTTCCAAAACTGAGTTTGTACCTTAACCGTTTTTTGGGTTGCTTCCTTTTCCTGATTTGTATTGAACCTTTGTTGTTGTCCTCATTTTGTTGGAACTGAGTGGAAGTTGTTGAAGAAGCGAGTTTTCAGGCCCATGGTTGAAGAGTCAGGTTGTCAGGCCTATGAGTAGCTCTGTCTAGGTGAGAGAGTTAGTTGGGAAGTGTTTTTCTCCTAGAGAGAGTCCAACGCTAGCTACGGAGGTCTGAGAATTATTGATTCATCTTGTTGTCGAGACCCTGAGAGGGGAAGTGGAGTAGCCGATGTACTGTGTAACAATGAAGGTGCATATTCTCAGGGTGGAACAGGCATGTGGGGAATGAGAGTCCATGAGTACTGGGCGTAAGAAGGCTCCTCGAGAGAATCCTTCCAGTTGTAATAGGCAATTTCTTGTAACCTCAGCCCATTCTAGGATTCCCTTGCCTTGGGTGGAGCTTATTCCTAGCTCGGGGGTGACCCACTACTGAGCGTGATGAGCAGCAGGGTCTATGGTTGGGAGGTTCGTGGAAGGTTTTCACGTATTTGGTGTTTTTTACTCCAGTTAAAAGATAAGTATCATTATGTGCTTAATTGTGTATGTTATGCATGTTGTGTTACTTGAAATGTTTCATGTGTTCTGTTGCATGTGGACTTACTATCCATTCCATTGAATCTTCATGGTAGTAGTAATTATGTGTGGATTGTTTTAAATTAATTAAAATGCATGCCATATATATGTGTATGTTCTGCAGTATCATTGCCTAACCTGTTAGTGGCTGGGGATGTTACAAATTGGTATCAGAACAAAGTGAAGTGTCAGAGCAGTGGCGTTGCCCATCCTATTGGTGGTTGGGGACATGTTGGCCCTTGGGTATGGAAGTAAGCGAATATTAAGGAAGAAAAGAAGGAATGTGAACCACGTGGAAGACACCGTGACTGTTACTGGGTCGAAGTGAGAAAAAGAGCAGAAAAGACGGAGTGAAGTAAGAGAAAGCAAGCCATTGGAAGAGGAGATCGAGGATGACAGATCAATAAGGAAGATGGATCATGGACAACTCAGCAAGAGGAAAAAGCCACCGTTGGATGCTTTGGATCACCACACGAGAAGGAAGGAAAGACAGGATGGTGAAGCCCTGAAAACATGGGTCAAGTTGACCTAGGGTTTTGGTATCTATGGTTTTGACACTTAGGCCTAGGCCTAAGGCTGTCGGTAGGCTATTGTAATGTATAAATAAGAACCTATATGAGGGAAGAGGGTTCGTTCTAGTTTTGTTATTGATATGAGTGATTATTGTTGTGTGAGAGAGAAGTGCTAAGTATAAGAGCCTTATGGTATTGTAAGATCTTCATTTGGGTGCGAAGATCATTCCTGCAACTGGGTGCACAGGAAGGGGAGAGACAAAGAGGAGAAGAAATAAGATCTGTTAGCTAAGAGCGCAGACAAAAACTGTATGCTTCATCTTAATATATTATAAAGCACAGTTCTGTGGACGTAGCCCTAGAGAGAGGGTGAACCACACATATCTCATGTTGTGTGTGATTGATGATGTGTTCTTTGTCATTTGATATATTACTATTGTATTATTGTGTTAGATCTGACAGATAGTTGTGTGGAGTAGATATAAGCTGGTAATCGATATATATATGTTGTGTTGTTTTTGTATTGGATCCACTTGGTATTCCCTTTGTTTGTAGACATCTCTATCCTACAACCCCCACATAGCTACTTTGGGTGAGACTCCATCTGCCTCGCAGGTGTTGCCGAAAGGGCCAGTAGTTGGGGCTTGTTGGCATGCTCTTGGAGCTGAACCCTAGGTCTATCCCTGTGCCAACAAGTGGTTCTGTTGCTGGGACCATAATCTTCTTGAGGGAATGTCAAGGTGGTTTCCATCAAATATAGAGATTCAGAAGTGGATAGAGGATCAAGAAAAGGACTTCGTTGAAGCCTAAAAAAAGTACCCTAATCTTGGTACAGAGGATTGGTTAGGAAGATATATATTTACTGATATACATAAGATTTTCTTTGGAGGAATTTATCATGAATTATACGAGTGGCTAGCTAGGTTAGAAAATACCCAGTTTGAGATTAGATCTAGACCTCTTGTGGTTTGGATGTCGGCGCTGATCAAGAAGGTCAAGAGATTTGTTAATGTCGTGTCACGAGAAGTAGATCACTGGTTTGATAGCACCATTGGAGGGTAAATCACCGAGTTTGTTGTTGACAGAGTAGATTCATATAGCCAAGCTGAAAGGTACTTCTTTAAGGGACCCAGAGGAAAATTTTTATACTTATTTAAGTTGAATATCAATATGTTATTGCATGAGAAGAACATTTTGAAGATACAATAGTTGGTCGGATTGGAAAAGGCTAATGTTCAAGAACTCAGACATCGACAGTGACACAAAAGTTGGACATATGCGCAATGGAAGAGCATTTAGGAAAGTTACTCTTGTGAATCTATTTAAGGAGAACTATGGGGACGATGGCTTCTACAACGGAGAAGAGGTAGATCTGACAGACAAAGAGAATTCAGAATCCGCTAGGGCAGAAGAAGGGAAAGCTGAAGAACATCGCCGGAAAGAGCCAGAAACTTCAAGAACTGCACAGACTGCTGAAGTAAGTATTATTAATCCTCCTGTTGTTTTAGCAACATTAAGCAACTAGAGTAATCAGAGTCACCAGAGCGTTCAGAGCACTATCACTAGCAACCCACCACATACTCAGTCAGGAAACCTAGGGATATCTATGGCAGATGAGATGAGGTTACCCACCTTTAAAGGATATGGATTTGAAGACCCTGATCAACACTTATTTCTCTGTGAAGCCATGTGGAGTATTAATAATATCACCGATGATGCTGTCAAATGAGCTCAGTTTAGTGCTACCCTAAGAGATCTCACACTGAGCTGGTACATGAAATTTTTCCAAGGATCTACACCTAAGCCATTGAATGCCATTAAAACTATGCGAATTTCCTAATTCAAGAAACCTAAGTCATATTCGCATTGCATTACAGAACTAAAAGAAATCAAGTAGAGAATAGTTGAACCTATGTGGGAGTTTGATCAGAGATTTAAGACCTTTACAGGCTATCTGAGTTTCCAAATCCCGGATGAGCAGAACAAGGAATGGTTCATTGTTGCTCTCTTACCACACATCAAAGTTCCTCTGATGCAACAAAAGATTGTTTCATAGGCTGAGGCGTTGGAGATCGCCATGAAGTTAGAATCAACCCCTATGGGAGAATCCAACTCAGGTATGAGTCAAATATTGAGTCAGCTAACCGGTTTTTCTCTGCAAGTCGAAGATATGAAGAAAGACAAGGGAAAAGATAAAAGAGAAGACATTTGGTGTATTAGATGAAAATCAGAAGGCCATGACAAGGAACACTGTCCCCTATTTCATGAATACTTGGCCTCTAGAGCTCCGAGCCCTTTGAAGCAAGTCACTCTACCCTAGTGTAAGGTATGCAGAAATAGACATCGCCCTGGTGAGTGTTATTACATGAAAAAATATGTTCAGACACCCACAAATCTATATTGCACATTCTGTAAGTTAGTGGGGCATGATGATATGGATTGTAGGGCTTATGACTGCATGCATTAAAAGTCAAGGGATATATACAAAATTCAAGGTGAAGTACAACAAGAAGGAAACACTACGCAGTACAATTCTCCAGGAAGAGGAAACTTCAACCCTCACGGTGGATTCAGAGGAAGAGGAAGAGGAGGAGGTATGTGTCGAGGTCGAGGACAGATCATTTGTTACAACTGCGTGTAACCAGGACACTTAGCAAGGGACTGTCAGAACCCTTGTACCACTTGCAGCTATTGCAACTCATTCGAACATGTTATAGAAGATTGTCATGTGCTACTAGCCAAAATTCAGGAGAGACGAGGACCTCAGCAGAACCCGCAAGTACAACTGATATACGCTCAACCTTGTAGAGAATACCCTAGAGTCGTTGTTATCACTAGAGGAGGCACTGTTACAGGCGAAGATAGGGTGAACCAAGGAAAGACTACATAAGAATCAGGAGTCAAAAAAGCTGCAGAGAAGACACAAACTTTTGATGCAAAGAAAGAAAAGAAAATATTTGAGGAGGAAATGAAAGAATTAGAGAGAGACCAAGGTTCTTCATCAAAGACACAACCAAAAGTAAGAGAATATGGAATGCCTCTGGAATTCGATCAGTCTGCTCTGCCAGGAGAAGGAAAAGAGGTAAGTAAGCTCATGGAATTCTTATATACTTGTATTAAGTTAATTCGGGATGAAAGCGATGTACAAGAGCTACAAATGTTAATCAGACAGTATGAGGTAGGAAATATAGATCCCTTACTGAATAGATAAGTACACCAAGTATCTAAAAGGAGAAGGACAAATAAGGAACTACACTTGAGTGCCCAAATTGGAGAGTATGATATCGATTATGTGGTCCTTGACTTGGGGTTGGAGGTCAATGTCATGACGAAGCAGACCTGGGCATTGATGGGAAAACCTAAGTTGATCTATTCCCCTATCAGGCTTACGATGGCTAATAAGCAAGTTGTAAGCCCTTTTGGCAGACTGGATCATGTCCCTTTGGACATCGACGAAGTAAGGACGTTTGCAGACTTTGAGGTAATTGAGATAGTTGATGATAGCTGTCCTTACCCTGTACTGTTAGGGATTGATTGGGCTTTCAATAATTCCACTATGGTTGACTTAAGGAAAATAAAAATGACGTTTTAAGGAGATGGCCTTAGGGTCATTGCACCTTTAGATCCCGATGAAGGTTAGCGATACACATAACCCATCAGAGAAGAAGACCACGCATATGAACTAGAAAACATATACAAATTAACAGCCAAACATCAGGATTACATTAATCATACGACAGATGGGAATCTAAGCTAGCAAAGTGACAACACATGTTCATTAGATTCAGAAGAAGCACTAGATAACTGACAAAACAAAATGTATGAAGTATCTACAAGGATATGCGCTAGATTAACCAGAGAAGTTCATTGGATCGACACAACAGTAAGTAACTTACCCACCTTTGATGGTCTGAATCCTTTAGAAGCATTCTTGTTGGACTTTGAAGAAAGTGTACCAACAAAATAAATATTGTTGGCAATGGATGAGGCCTTGAAAGAAACACCAGCAAGATGGTGGGGGACACACAAAAACAACATTACATACTGGGTACAATGTCGTACTTTGATGACAGCGCGGTTCTTAGAACAAGCAGAAGGTTGCGACGTTAGGTACACAGGTCGAAGTTGTCGAAAGGACAATTTGTGAAGTTGCGAGGAAGCCCGGAGAAACATTACTCAGGAGCAGTGGGTGCAAAAATTCATTAACACGCTAGACACAACCCCTATCAACTGGTATCTTCAAGAAGAACTGCACCTCATCACTACAGATTGTGAAGGTATGACTTAGAATTTTGCAACTACTTTCTTATTCGAAAGTCAATATCCTTCAGTAGATCAAGTGTTACATATTGTAAGACAAAAAGTATTTGAAGAGGCATCTAGCCTCCCCTTAGAACAAGAAGAGGACGAATGGACTGCGACTCTCCAGAAATTGCAAGGTTGTTACAATATCAATGTTGATGAAGACGATGATCCTAGGAAGGTGAACATCGTCGAAACAGAAGGCCAAAGAGACATAGAAGGACCATGAGTTGAGCTACCTTTCATTGGACAACCGATCAAGATTAAGAAAGTCAATATTGGAACAAAGAAAACACTGAAGCTTATAAATGTTGGAGATTATTGGGATGCTTCCACTATTGAAAAGATCACAGAGTTACTGCATGAATATCAGGACTTGTTTCCAACCAAGTTCACTGATATTAAGGGAATTAAAGGGCCTATGGGAGAGATGAGGATCCCCTTGAAACCAGATGCGAGGACATTCAAACAGAGAGCCTACAGTTTGAACCCTAAATATAAGGAGAAAGTGAAGATTGAGATCGACAGAATGTTGGAAGCAGTAATCATAGAACCTGTTGAAGAGTCAGAGTGGATTATCCCTATGGTGGTGCAAGACAAGAAGATATGAGAGATTAGGATTTGTGTAGATATCAGGAAGCTGAATGATGCATGTTTGCATGACCCATTCCCTACGCCATTCACTGACGAAGTGTTAGATAATGTGGGAGGCCATGAGGTATATTCTTTTACAGATGGATTTTCAAGATACCATCAGATCAGGATTTCCAAGGAAGATCGCCATAATACCACCTTTTCCATGGAATGGGGATCCTACCAGTATACAGTGATGCCGTTTGGATTGAAGAATTCCCCAACCATCTTTCCCAAGGTGGTGGTCGAAGCATTCAAGGAGTTTCTACATAAATTTCTAGAAGCTTACTTTGATGATTGGACTGTTTTTAGTTATTAAAAATTCATATTGAATGTTTAACGCTAATGTTGGACAACTGCAAGCAGTGTTAGATTTCCTTAAACCTGAAGAAGTGCATCTTATTTTCACCCTTTGGAGTGTTTTTATGTCATATTGTATGCAAGCAAGGATTGCTGGTAGATCCATCTAAGATTTCCATTATAGTTGATCTGCCCCCTCCTACTTTAGTCAAACAGTTGCGCACTGCATTGGTACATACTGGATATTACAGGAAGTTCATTAAAGGCTATGCCTAGATTACAACACCCATGGAGAATATTTTGAAGAAAGAATTTCAGTTTCATTGGGCAGAAGAATGCCAATAGAGCTTCGACATGCTGAAACAAAAAATGGTTACTGCGCCTATTCTGGTTTTTCCAGATTGGAGAAAGGAATTTCATGTACATGTCGATGCATATTCTATTGCATTAGGATTTTTGTTAGCACAATCGGGAACAGGAGACATCGACCACCCGTTAGCCTTTTCTAGTAGGAAGCTATCAACAACTAAGATTAATTACACCACTACTAAGAGAGAAGGGTTAGCCATGGTGTATGCGTTGCATAAGTTCTACCACTACTTGCTGGGAGGACACTTTAAAATGTTTACTGATAAATCCGCACTGAAATACCTAGTCAACAAGCCAGTGTTGGGGGGGGGAGAATATGCAGATGGCTTCTACTACTTCAGCAATATGATTTTGAGATCATGTTTAAGCCAGGAAGAATGAACAAAGGTCCTAACCACTTGTCGAGGTTGGAACATGGAAAAGAGTATACTAGCTTGGAGGATACACTACTGGATGCACAGTTGTTGGCCATTAGAAATATTGATGATCACTTCGCAGAGATAGTCCAGTTCTTGTCAACAGGAATGGAAACTAGTGAGTATACAATCACCCAAAAGAAATAGTTGGTAGTGCGCGCTGCAGATTTTTCACTTATAGATGGACAACTATACAAGATGGGACCTAATGAGATATTGAGGAGGTGTGTTATGGAGGTAGAGTGACCGTTAATCCTCACCAAAGCTCATGAAGGCATCGCAGGAGGCCACTACGTAGGGAAAGCAACAACGCAAAAGGTTCTTAGAGCTGGCCTTTGGTGGCCTACCTTACACAGAGATGTTAAGGAATATTACAGAGCCTGTGATGTATGCCAAAGAGTTTAGAAACCGTCCAGAAGAGATGAGATGCCTTTAGCACCGCAACTGACCCTGCAAGCATTTGAGAAATGGGCCATTGACTTCATGGGACCTATAAACCCACTAGGAAATCGCACAGGAACAAGGTACATAGTCACTGCGACAGAGTACTTGTCGAGATGGGCCGAAGCAAGAGAAGTTAAGGATTGTAGTGAAACTACAGATGCACGCTTCATATTTGATGACATCATAACCAAGTTTGGATGCCCGAAGACCCTTATGAGCGATCAAGCCAAACATTTCATCAATAAGACTGTTGAAGCCTTGACTGAGGAGTTTGCAGTCCATCATCAGAAGAACACACCTTACCATCCAAAATAAAATGGGACAGTTGAAGCATTCAACAAAATCTTGGAGACAACGCTGATGAATATTTGCAGTGTGAATAGGGATGACTGGGATTTAAGAATACCAGCAGTACTATGGGCCTATCGAACCACTTGCAAGAGGCTAACAATGCAGACCCACTTTAAGTTGGTTTATGGTCTAGAAGTCATTGTCCTAATGGAATATTTGGTATCAAGATTAAGAATCGCTACCTTTACAGATATGGATGATACTGGCGTTTTTCAAGAGAGGCTCGTGCAGTTGGTTGAACTAGAAGAAGACAGATTTATTGCAGGATTTCATCAGCAGGTACAGAAGGAAAGAGAGAAGGCCTACCATGAAAAACACATCAAGAAGAAGGCATTTAAGCAAGGTGATTGGGTATTGGTATATGACAGTAAGTTCATGAAACATCCAGGGAAGTTCCGAACACATTTGATTGCGCCATATGAGGTTGCCTGTGTTACAGAAGGAGGATTTGTGCAGTTGAAGACTTTGAACGAAGAATGGAAGGAAGGTTTGGTGAATGGGAGATGATTGAAATTGTATTATGACAACCCGTTTCCTCGCAACTCTCAGTAAAAGCATGAGGAAAAGGGTCTAGGTACCAGGTGCAGTTGAAACTGGGTACCAGACACAGAAAAAATAGTCTGCACAAGGAAGGGAGGCATAGAGATGAAAGCACAGACTGCACTACGCAATCCGAAGTTGAAGAAAAACATAAGGATCAGACTTGAAGTGCCTCGGGACAAGTCACGGGTGAGTGTTGGGGGCCTGTTGGCCCTTGGGTATGGAAGTAAGAGAAGATTAAGGAAGAAAAGAATGAATTTGAACCGCGTGGAAGACACAATGACTGTTACTAGGTTGAAGTGAGCAAAAGAGAACAAAAGACAGAGTGAAGTAAGAGAAAGAAATTCGTTGGACGAGGAGATTGAGGATGATAGATCAACAAGGAAGACGGATCGTGGACAACTCAGCAAGCAGAAAAAACCATCGTTGGATGCTTTGGAGCACCACGCGAGAAGGAAGGAAAGACAAGTTGGCAAAGCCCTGAAAATGCGGGTCAAGTTGACCTAGGGTTTTGGTATCTAGGGTTTTGACACACAGGCCTCAGCCTAAGGCTGTTGGTGAGATATTCTAATGTATAAATAAGAACCTAGATGAGGGAAAAGGGTTCGTTATAGTTTTTTTATTGATATAAGTGTTTATTGTTGTGTGAGAAAGAAGTGCTAAGTGTAAGAGCCTTTTGGTATTGTAAGATCTCCAGCTGGGTGTGAAGATCAGTCCTGCAACTGGGTGCGCAGGAAGGGGAGAGACAGAGAGGAGAAGAAAGAAGATCCGCTAGCTAAGAGAATATATAAGAACTGTATGCTTCATCTTAATATATTATAAANCACGCATATCTCATGTTGTGTGTGATTGATGTTGTGTTCTTTGTCATTTGATATACTTATATTGTATTACTATGTTAGATCTGAAAGATAGTTGTGTGGAGTAGATATAAGCTGGTAATCAATATATAGATGTTGTGTTTTTCTTGTATTGGATCCACTTGGTATTCCCTTTGGTTGTAGAAATCTCTGTCCTGCAACCCCCCCATAGCTACTTTGAGTGAGACTGCATCTGCCTCACTTGTGTTTCCAAAAGGGCAAGTAGTTAGGGCTTGTTGGTGCACTCTTGGAGATGAACCCTGGGTTTTCCCCTGTCCCAAAAGGACGTTACAAATTGGTATCATAGCCATGGTTTCAACGTTGAGTCTGGATGGTCTGGATAAGCGGTCATTGGACCCAAGGTTTCAAGTGGAAATTGTGTCTGGAGGAACTAATTTTGAACCATAGAAAATTCCTGAGTGTGAAGAAGTTACCTTGGTTGCGTTACAGAGCTCAAGAGGTGTAGCGATATTACAAAACCATGATAGACGTGGTATTTTTCCATCGAGAAAGAAATTACAACACATGTGGTGTTGGGGCATAGGGTTTGTTTGGAAGGAAGGGAAATCCTTTACGACCGTCAGATCTAGAGAAGGTGCAAAAGAGTTAAAATGGAAGCCCTTGGGACTTCGTGACTTCAGTGAAGTTTGATGAAAACATAAGAGAAAGGTTGAAGCTCAAAGCTCCAAAGTCCCGGAGGAGATCTACACCGTAGATCTGGGGGGAATCCTTACCTTTAGATCTCACGACAGAGCGTAACTTCAGAGTTCCGCAATCGGGAGAAGTGGAATGTGTCGATTCACAAACTTCTGAAGCCCAAAGTCCTAAAGAAAATGAGCAGATGTGGTGGGGCATGAGGACATCGCCTGAGGGTGACATAGAACTTCCTAGACATGTCACGTGCCACCACCTTAGTTGGTGACAGTTGTACTATGTGGACCCGGAGGGTAAAGAAGTTCGGAAATTCAGAATTCGAGAGACTGGAAGGAAGTAAGCATAAAAACTGTCGAAGTCCGAAACTCCAGAGTAACATGGCATGATGACTGGATTGACGTGGACACATGGGTTGTGTGCCACGTGTTAGGGGGTTTTGAGCTCGTGGGAGATTGAAATTCCATTTGGAACATCACATGTGTCACCCATCTGGATGGGCCACATGTTGGCCACTAGTATTCCGCCATGTCGCATTCCTTATGAGCATGGTTAGTGGGACCCAAGTTTACATAACGTAGTTAAAGGTTGGAGGACCCAGACTAGCGTTGATCATGATACATCAAGATCGACGACCATGAGGCATTGCAAGAACCCAAGTTGCATGGGAGTTAATTCTCCAAGGTGGTCCTGTAATCTAAACCATGGTTTTACCGAGGGGTTACGTGTTAGCGTCATAAGAATTGTGGGACGAAAGGCGGGTTACTCCAAACCATCGTTGCATTCCCCCGTAGTTGGGAAAGCCTAAGTGATGTGATGTAATGACGTCACCAAAGTTGACATGGGAATGTTCGAAGATTAACAGTTTGGGATGTGCGGATGTGAAATCCTTTGAAGTCCCAAAGCTCCAAAGTCCCAGAACTTAGACGTCGAAGGCTCCACAGTGGGTGTCAGCTGTTCGATGTTGGGTAGTCATGGACTGACAATCTGTCCTACTTCGCGAGTTCGGTAATCCATAACTCTGAGAGATTGTTGTGTTGTGCTTTGAAAACTTCCGAACCCGAAGTCATGAGAAAACTCTTATCGAGCTAGCGCTTGGCCACAGCCCGTGGTCGCATGGGTTGGGGGCTAAGAGAAAGGGGCTAGTGACTGAAAATTATAGCAGAGCATAGCTCAGAAAGAAAATGGATTTTGAAAGTTTTCTTGAATCATATTGGTTTATGAATACTGTGGGAATCCTTAAGGACTGATGTCCTGACAAACTTCGGTTGACTGCACATTGTGTTTGCAGAGTTTAATGAGTGTCAGAACTGTATCGAATTTCCACTGATTGCAGAGAAACAGAGGAGGCACAGAATGCTTACAACTCAGAGAATGAAGCTTGAGGAATGGATTTCCATCTGGGAGTGGAGGGGTAAATCTCCAATGGGCATGGAGAAGATATAGATAAGGAAGGGGACATGATGAAAATCATTGAATGATTGCAGAAAGATGCCTAGAATCATCGAGCAGATAACATAAAGCTCATGAAATCCAGGGAACAATAGGGAGAATTCAACTTATTGTTGATGAAGAATTTGGAAAGAATCGAAAAGAAGTTGGATATGGAAACTGACTCAAGCAAAACAAGGAGTCGTAAGACCCCTGAGAGGAAAAGAAGGTCAAGAAGCGTTAGCAGGGATCATCGAAACTCCCTGAAACATTCCAATAAAGAAGGAACACAATAGTTCAAGCCCATATCCTACGAGAAAGCATAGGAGACATGGAGTGGATGAACTGAAGGGTGAAATGAACAAGATTAAGCCTCCTACATTTGATGGAGAGTACCAAAAGGAGGAAGATGCTGAGACATGGTTTCTTGTCATGAGGAAATATTTCCAACTACATAATTATTCCTCTCATGCAAAAGGAAGAATTGCAATGTATCAACTGAAAGGAAAAACATCCATGTGGTGGGATCAACTTGTGCAGGTGCAACACATTAAAGAGAAAAATATTACTTGGAAAGAATTCAAGAAGTATTTTGAAAAGAAACACTGGACCAAGAGGTACTATGACAGAAAGATGAAAGAGTTATTTGAACTCAAGCTGGGCAGCATGACCATTGATGAATATGAATGAAGATTTTTGGAATTGATGAAGTATGTACCTTTCATCAAAGATGAGACTGTCAAAATTCAAAGGTATCTGAGTGGACTACTACCTTCCATCGGTGACAAGATCCAGTATGATGATCCTAAAACTATGGAAGAAACTATAAGGAGAGAAAAATGCTTATATGAGTAGCAAAGAGAAAATCCCACTTTTCGGAAGGCTTGGGATGACAAGAAGAATTTCAAGAAAGAGCAGAGGCAGAAGGGAAACAAACCTCCCTTTTTTAGAAATAGTCCTCAAGGAAAACCATATTTTAGAGAGCAGAGAATGGTTGAAGTAGGGGGACAAAGGCCAAGGAAGATGCCCATTCAATGTTGGGGCTGTCAGGGAAACCACAAGAACAGAGATTGCCCCCACAAAAATGGCAAAGTGAGAGTTTTCCACAATGTTTAGCAAGATGAAACAGTGGAGGACATGGGAAATAAAATACCAAGGATCTATGCAACCCTGGACAAAAACCAAAATGAATTTCAATCACACGTGATTGAAGTTGAAGGTATGATCAATAACCATACCTTTACTATTTTAATTGAATCAGGGGCTAGTCATAGTTATATAGATCCTAGAATGGTGGAAAGTTTTCATTTTCCAAAGAGAAAGCATGGAAAATCTTGGTTAGTGAAGTTGGCTACAAGAGCCAAGAGAAAGGTTGTTGAGTTGGTTAAGTCCTATCTAGTGGACATGAAGGGACTGAGCACAAGGACTGAATTGAACATTTTACCTTTGGGTTCCTATGACTGTCTAATTGGGATGGATTGGTTGGACCAACACCATGCCATCTTATATTGTCGTAAAAAGGCATTCACTTTCCTGGATGAGGATAGAGATCGGAGAATAGTCCAAGGAATTCCCAGAGAAATTGTTGTCAACGAAATCTCAGCAATGCAGCTGAAGAAGTGCTACAGGAAAGGCTGTCAAATATTTGCAGCCCATATGGAAGAAACGCCTAAGGATAAGGTGTCAAATATTGAAGACCATGCAGTATTAAAAGATTATGAAGATGTATTCCAGGAGGTACCAGGACTACCCCCAAAAAGAGATATTGACTTCTCTATAAACCTGATGCCTAGAGCAGCTCCAATGTCAAAAAATCCTTACAGAATGAGTACACCAGAGTTGAAAGAACTTCACTTACAGCTTGAATAACTTCTGAAGAAGGGGTATATACATCCAAGTGTGTCACCTTGGGGTTCCCCGGTCCTATTCGTGAAAAATAAGGATGGGACGTTAATATTGTGTATCGATTTCAGACAGTTGAACAAAGTGACCATTAAGAACAAGTATCCTTTACCAAGGATCGATTAACTCTTTGATCAGTTGAAGGATGCCAAGGTATTTTCAAAAATAGATCTCAGGTCAGGATACCACCAGGTAAGGATAAAGGATGAAGACATTAGCAAGACCGCCTTTAGAACAAGGTATGGTCATTATGAATTCATAGTGGTGCTATTTGGGTTGTCAAATGCATCCGTTGTTTTTATGTGCCTTATGAATGGTGTGTTCAAAGAATATCTGGATACGTTTGTCATAGTATTTTTGGATGACATCTTGGTGTATTTCAAGTCAGAGGAGGAGCATGAACAACATCAGAGGATGGTGTTGCAGGTGCTAAGAGAGCACCAACTATATACCAAATTGAGAAAGTGTTCATTTTATCAAAAACATATCCATTATTTGGGACATATCATTTCAAAAGAGGGGATAACATTGGATCTTGAGAAGATAGAAGCCATTAGAGAATGGTCAGCTCCGAAGAATGTGTCAGAAGTCAGATCCTTTATGGGTTTAGCTGGCTATTACAGAAGGTTCATTGCAGGGTTCTCAAGGATAGCTCACTCCATCACTTCCTTGAAAAGGAAGGAGAAGAAATTTCAATGCACAAAAGAATGTGAGAGAAGCTTCCAACAATTGAATCAACTATTAACCAGTGCTCCAATCCTGAGGATTGCAGATCCAAAGGAAAATTTTGTAGTGTGTACAAATGCATGCAAAGAAGGATTCAGAGGAGTCCTCAGTCAGAATGGGTTTCTAATATGTTATGAGTTGAGGAAATGGAAAGTGCATGAGAAGAACTATGCGACTCATGATTTGGAGTTGGCAACCATAGTACATGCCCTGAAGAAATGAAGGCACTACCTCATGGGAAGGAGGTTTGAACTAAGGATAGACCATAACTGTCTGAAGTATTTGTTTGAGCAACCAACCTTGAATGCTAGGCAGAGTAGATGTTTGGAATTCCTTTGTGAGTACGACTTTGATATCAAGCATATCAAAGGAAAGGAGAATGAAGTGGTTGATGCACTTAGCATAAGAGTGCATGAACTACATGCTACGACCATTAGCATGTATCAAACTAATATTAAAGACAGAATTTTGGAAGTTGCAAATGCAGATTTGCAGTACATGGAATTGGTAGCAAAGCTACAAAAAGGTAAGATGCTACAGAAAGTGGAAGATTATAAATTGGAAACTGATGGAACACTCCTATACAAAAACTGAGTTTATGTACCTAATTTCCAAGAGTTGAAAATTATGATTTTGAAAGAAATGCATAATGTGCCTTATGCTAGGCACCCTGGATATCAGAAAAATGTGGCAGCAGTCAAGAGACATTACTTTTGGCCAGGTATGAAGAAGGGAATTGCAGAATACATCATCATATGTATGGAATGCCAGAAAGTCAAAGTTGAACATAGGCACCCAGCAGGGTTGCTACAAACTTTACCCATTCCCAAGTGGAAGTGGGAAGTGGTGACAATGGATTTCATCACAGGATAGCCCAGAACCAATAAGCAGTATGATTCAATCATGGTGGTGGTGGATAAGCTTACGAAAGATGCCCGTTTTATACCATTGAAGACCACTCACAAGGCAACTAATGTTTCCAATATGTTTATGAGGGATGTGGCACGATTGCACGGTGTTCCCAAGACAATTGTGTTTGACAGAGACCCGAAATTTACCTCAAAGTTATGGAAATGTTTATTTAAAGGGCTCGGAACGAATCTGAACTTCAGCATTGCTTACCATCTTGAGTCTGATGGGCAGACAGAGAGAGTGAACCAAGTGATAGAAGACATGCTAAGTATGTATGTGATGGACAAACCATCTAAATGGGAAGAAAACCTACACTTGGTAGAATTTGCCTACAACAATGGGTATAAAGCATCAATGAAGATGAGCTTGTTTGAAGCCCTTTATGGAAGAAAGTGAAACACCCCAATAAGTTGGTATAACCCAACCAATAGAGCAGTAGTTGGGCCAGAGTTTCTCAAGGAAATGGAAGAGCAAATGATAAAAATTAAGCAGAATTTGAAGGCCGCCAAAGACAGGCAGAAAAGTTATGATGATAAGAACAGAACCCATAGGGAGTTTAAAGTGGGTGATCATGTTTTCCTGAAAGTGAAAGCCAACAAAAGTTCCTTGAAGCTGGGAAACTATTCCAAATTGGCAGCCAAATTTTGTGGGCCATTTGAAATCCTAGAAAGGATTGGACCAGTTTCATATATGATTGCATTGCTTGCATCCATGAGTGTACATAATATGTTTCATGTTTCATTTCTTAAGAAATATATACCTCATGCTAATCATGTTATTGATTGGAATGTGATTCAGGTGGAGCAAAAAGGCATCTTGCAAGTGCATCCGGTGCGTATACTGGACCGGAAAAGCAGGTAGCTCCGGAATCGAGCCATAGGGATAGTAAAAGTCCAGTGGACTTGGTACGGTCCTGAGGACGCGACATGGCAGAATGAGGATGCTATGCAGGTAGAATACCCGCATCTTTTTGAATATTTTGAAAATATTGTTGATGTTGTGTAAAGAAGTTGCACTGAGGACAGTGCAAAAATAAGGGGAGGGGATTGTAATACCACAGGGATGAGCCCCAGTTATATTGATGAATTGTAATTATGTTTATAGGTTGGTGAACCAAGTGTTTATAAAATGAAGACTTATATGTTTATTAGGCCAGAGAGCCTAGATGCTTAAGGTCATGAGCCTAATTTTGTATATATAATTATGTAGATCATTAATAAAATATAAACATCGCTACATGTAGACCGACCACGAAGAAAGAATGATGGAGGACTAAGATTCCACTAGGATGGGTAAGGGAGAGGGGGTTGAGAGGTTGGAAAGAGGGGCTTAAGTCCAAGAGAATAATAACAATTTATTATTCTTCCAAAATTTGATTAAAGGGATATGTCTTACCCTGAGTTCCAGGAAAGGGAATGAATGCTAAATGGAGTGCATGTAGCTCCAGAAAGATAGGTGTCGACCTAGGTGCATGCAGTTAAAGATGAAGAGTCAACTCGTGTTGGGGGTTCACTTTCCATTCCCCACCCGCCGTCTAACTTGTTTTGGCCTCTGCAATCAACCTCTGCATACCCACACACATCTGATGAACCACTCACTAGGGAAAAAGGCCAACCTGTGTATCATGTGAACCCAATGTATCCACACTTCCAAAACCGAGTTCGTACCTTAATCGTTTTTGTGGTTGCTGCATTTTCCTGAGCCGTATTGAACTGTTGATGTTGTCCTCATTTTGCTGGAACTGAGTGGAAGTTGTTGAAGAAATGGGTTTTCAAGCCCGTGGTTGAAGAGGCAGGTTGTCAGGGCTGCGAGCACCTCTCTCGAGGTGAGAGAGTTTGTTGAGAAGTGTTTTTCTCCTAGAGAGAGTCCAACACCAGCTACGGAGCTCTGAGAATTCCTGATCCAACCTGTTGCCGAGACCCTGAGAGGGGAAGTGGAACAACTGATAGACTGTGGAACAATGAAGACACATATTCCCGGGGTGGAACGGGCATGTGGGGAATGAGTGTCCATGAGTATTGGGCATAAGAAGGCTCTTGGAGAGAATCCTTCCAGTTGTACTGTGCAGTTTCCTGTAACCTCAACCTAGTCTAGGATTCCCTTGCCTTGGGTGGATCTTAGTTCCAGCTCGANGGCATGTGGGGAATGAGTGTCCATGAGTATTGGGCATAAGAAGGCTCTTGGAGAGAATCCTTCCAGTTGTACTGTGCAGTTTCCTGTAACCTCAACCTAGTCTAGGATTCCCTTGCCTTGGGTGGATCTTAGTTCCAGCTCGACGGTGACCCACTGCTAGGCGTGATGAGCAGCGGAGTCTATGGCTGGGAGGTTCGTGGAAGGTCTGCACGTAGTTGGTGGTTTTTACTCCAGTTAAAAGATAAGTATCATTATGTGCTTAAATATGTATGTTATGCATGTTGTGTTACTTGAAATGTATAATGTGTTCCGGTGCATGTGGACTTACTGTCCATTCCATTGAATCTGCATGGTAGTAGTAATTCTGTGTGGATTGTTTTAAATTCATTAAAATGCATGTCATATATGTGTGTATGTTCCGCAGTAGCGCTCGTCTTGTTAGTGGCTGGGGATGTTACAAATTAGTATCATAGCTAAGTGAAGTGTCAGAGAGAATGGCGTTTCCCAGCCTTGGTTGGAGACGTTACAATAGGATTCTTAAGAAGAAGTTTTTCTTTAATATCCATGTCAAGTGCACAGTGATTGATTGATTGATGAGGAGACTTCTCTCCATTTAGTTTAGTTTTATATCAGTGGTTGGTTGGAACTCCATTTAGTTTTTTATAGCTACTGCTGGAAGCCTTGTTATGTCCTTGCCATTGCAGGGACATAGAGTTTCGGGAAATTTTCATTACTTGGGCACACAGTTCCCGAGGCGTTAAAACATGGTTTAAGGCTAAAGTTTCTTAACCTGATGCTGCATCGGATACAGGAGCCAGGGGGTTGGCGGCAGGATGCCGTCACCCCATTAATGTTGTGCAGTCACAACTGGAATGCTAGGCAGCCTCGATTGGAGAGAACACTCACTACCAGGAACAGGTGGAGGAGGCAATGGTTGTCATGTGGTTGCAATCATGCATGTGGTGTCGTTGCAATTGTTGCAATGGATGACTGTCCTTGTGGCAATCTTCCTGCATGCACCTTCTCACGGCCTCCTCAGTACTACTGAGGCCGCAGCGGTGGAGGATTTTATTGCACAGACGGGAAGTGGACAGGTGGTGGAGGATCGACCGTGGAGGATTTTCTTGCACAGACGGACATTCCCCGCACCCCTTGTGAAGTCTGTGCAGAAATTGGGTTCTAACTGTGTCGATTGCCCCTTGTGAAGTCTGTGCATAAATTGGGTTCTAACTGTGTCGATTATGGAAAATTGTCCAGTTTTAGTGAAACAAGAAGCTCCTCGCACAAATTGTTTTCTGCCTCTACTCGTCTTAGCTTGAAGGGATCAAGGAGAATCAGATACACGGGAATGTGATTGGGGCTGACAATGGTATGTATATTTCAGAACCAAATTGAAGATAAACTTTCTTCATTTTTCTCCGCTATTCATGCATGAATTCATGGGCAGAATGTGAAAAGTAATAATGGACATAAGTGTTTTTTATGATGTTAGAATGAATTCCATTAGGACTCTGAATTAAACCTGAGATAGCTAATAGAGTTTCATACATGGGTTTGATTCCTGCACATGCCCAGATTGTATATTGCAATTGTTTTAGTGAGAATTTATGTTTTTTCCCCTCTGTTTCTTAGGGTGTTAAGGGATTTAGATTCCTCATTTATGTTAATATGTAATTTCATTAATAGGGGAGAAACTGGAGAAGTATATTCAAGATGCTGGAGATAAGATGGTAAGAGGCATGTGCATTCTTGTAAGTAGAAGAAGGGTATGCTTATTTTTATTGGGTACTTAGATCCTTGTGTTTACTATGGCTGCAAGTTGTTTTTGTTGTTTCAACCACTACATGTGGACCTTGTAAGCTTATCTATCCAAAAGTGGTGAAAATGAGCATTGAATATCCATATGTTTTATCTTATAAAATAGACGGAGACAAGAGCACCAACACTAGGGTAAGTTGTAGTCGTTTTTTTATTTATTTTTGGTTCGGTCTGGGGGTTGCCTTGTCTGTTTTTTGCCCTTTTTCCTGTTCTTTCCTCTTCATTATTTTTTCCTCAGTTGGGTTTCTTCTTTGATTGTATTGTTTGGCATGTATGGAAACACAATTAGCTGGTAGTCTCAGAATTTCCCCAAGAAATCTCGACCCCTTTAAAGCTAATGTAAGCACACTAAGCATAAACCGTGTCTGTAAACCTTTTCCTCCTTTGTGGAAGCACCTAGACTACATATTGTGTGTTACAGTTGAATCTTCAATCTGGTCTTCTCGAACAGCTAAAAAATTTAACTTTCTTATTTGCTTGACCAATAGATTATGCCGAGAAATCCCACACAAACAAGCTCACTTGTGACTTAAACCCTTCCCATTCTAATAGAGGCACTGAGTTATTGCCACAAGGTCTAAACTAGACCTTAATTGAATTATTCAATTTCGACTTTGGTTTTGGTTTTGATTTTGTACTTGCAAAGCTCGGGACTCAAACCTGACTCCATGCTTACGAGGCACCCATGTTCTCACTATTCACTGTTCTCACGGTTGTTTGAGAGGTTTGCACCATTTGCTTAAGAATTTTTGACCATCATAGCTTAAGAATAGCGGTCATGGTCGACTGGAGGTGCTCCTCAAAATAACCCTCCTTGAAAGGATCCGACAAATCCACTTGAAGTGGAGAGGGTGTGAATGGTAAAAGCCCTTAAGTATTCCTTTATTTGTCCTAAAGAGAGGGCAAGCCCTACCCATAAGGTCGTCTGCTTATTTCCTACATATTCGACCTTCCACATATTTCTTCCAAAAGAAAGGAAAAACCCAAATGCTTATCCTTATCATTCAAAATCCCATATACATTGCTTTAAAAATATAAAACACCCTGACAAGTGCGAGTTTTCTTTACTATGATCTTGTGAGCATTAAGAATTTTCTCAAATTTGTTCATAAGTGCAACAAAAAAAATTGCTTGTAAATAAAATAGTCATGTTTGAATTTTTTCACTAGACCTTCAGTTCTCTTTTCATACACCAAGATAACAAATATAGCATGAAGATAATGGATAGGTGCATGTGTGCTCTTCACGTTTGATGGGAAAGAGCAAGTTCTTCCTATTTATGATGAATTGAGAAATTTGACCCAGAAATTTTGGACCCTTGAAGTATTAGTCTTTCATAAAAGTCTTGCTGTGACATAAATATCCAACATATTAAACAACCCTT
>SNQJ01S0091958.1:11196-32600 GCA_010110895.2 Picea sitchensis | reverse complement strand
TTTAGGCGTGTGATAGCTCGTTGGAAAGGTATTTTTGAGGAGATTCATTTTGGGGGCTCAATTATGCCTTCGACTATCATTGAGAACCTCTATCTCGAAAAACCTTCATTTGGACCCTCAAAATGGCCCCGGAAGTTAAAACCTGCTAAAAATAGTAAATTGCCAAACTGGCCAGAAAACTGTTTTGAGCCATTTGGAAAAGGTGGGTGGCCACCGATATCCACCTGGATCAAACTACAAGCAAAACAACAAGACATGCTTTCCAAAATAGAAATCGTCCAAAACTACTTCCTGGAAATAAGCCACTCACTAGATAACATTATTTTAAAGGAAAAAGAGGCCACAACAACTCGTGCTTCTTTTCAAATGGCAGTGGTGTTTTCGGCCAGAGAGGAAGTACCAACAATCCCAAAGATGACTGTAGATGAACAGATCAGGGGAGACATCATGTTAAAGACATGGGAGACTAATATTGTCGAAAGCAGGAAAATGGCAAGAGAAGTTAAGAGAGAATGTGAAGAAGTATTTGATCAGCTAGATACAAAAAAATTGGGCATTGGTAAAGGCGATTGTCCTGGGCTATTAGGACAGATAAATGTTGTAAGGCATCAACTGCATATCAAGGAGATTTGGAATGAAGTCCAACTCGAGATTTCAAAATTGCAACAACTTGACATCACCCAAATAGATAAGTGGTTAATAAAGACAAATCTATAGTTGCAGTCGACAAAGTTTGGCAAGGGAAAGATTGAAGACGAGCTGCCCCAAATTCAGAGGAAGTTATATGTGTTTGAAGCAAAGAATACGTCAGAGCCTTCCAGATTTTTGATGCAGTTTGTGGACAGGTGCGTCGTGTGTTTGGGACCGAGCGAAGGAAGCGTTTCAAAGAAATGATGAAGTAACACATTTGTGTTTGTCTTTGTACAACTGGTAAAAAGTAAAAAGTAACTGAACAAAACGGTCTGAATTCCATATTTTGTAACCGTTAGCACCTAGGAAATTAGGAGAATACCAATCGTCTAGGGTTGATGATTTTCTTTGTATAAATACATTTTTGAAAGATACACCAGAGGCTTTTTCCTTTGTCAATTGTATCAGAGAAATTTTTCATTTGCCAGAATTAATACAAATGTAAGTCGAAGACTCTAGATCCAGTCAAGTTTGAGTTATGTGTTCCTCTGATTGTTTCATATTTAATATCATTCCTTATATATATTTGATGAATGCTTAGCTGCAATTTAGTACAACATCTACTGTGGTGATTGATTATTTTAGTCATCTAATTTGTTTACAATTTTTCTTCTGTATCGGCTATCAGCAGGTACAAGACCTGTGAATAACTTAGATTTCTATATCTTATGCTTCTTTAAAGTTCTTCTTGTCTTTTTCTTCTTCTATCACAAAGTGAGATTCTTCCCTAGTTGATGCCTCACATTGTTCACAGCTGTATGTTTTCTTTCATTTCATGCACGGTTTTCAGTTTAGCTCAAATACGAGAAACAACCTTTGATTTTGTCACACTATTAATTCAAAATTTGAGAATTTTCCTTACATAATCTAAAATAGAAACAACAACCTAAAAAGAAACAAATATTTAAAACTCTTTTTTCTCTATGACAGTACCTATTACGAGACAACCCAATATCGAACACGGTCTCACAGACCAGACCAATATCGCTTTAACACTTTTCAACACCATCTTAAAAACTGCCACCACCCAGGTTGAACTTGAACGTTCATGGGCAGTCATTGAGCAAGACATTAGCATCCAGGAACAATTGGAAGCCAGACAAAGACAACTCAGAAATCAACCATAGCTCATGTTCCCCTAAGAGTTGTTTTTTCCTTTCTTTATATCACACACCCTCTTTTCGGATGCCTAGACTTTATACTTTCAAGCCTTAAGTATAAACTCTGGAACAACATCTTTTTGGCGCCGTTGCCGAGGAACGGAGAAACGAAACTATTTTCCCTGGGAAAAAAACATTTATAAGTTTCCCTCTTTGATAGTGAACAAAGAGTGAACACATTTTAAAGGCTCAGTTATTATTCACTTGGTGACTCCACATCTAAGTAAGGTGGCATCCAGTCGAAGGAACACTAGACAAAACCCAGATGCTAAGCAGACCAAGCCTATTTCCGATACTGAAAAAATACTAAAAACAAGAGGTTTTATTAAGAAAACTACTACGGCCTACTAGCCTAAACACACACATCCTAAGGCTAAGTTTCCACTTGAAATGATAACTTCGCAAGAAGTCCCACCCAAACCATTTTCAGAGAAACGTTGGCTAAGGCAGTTGAAGCCGAGAACACAAACCCGAATTTAGTGTTCCCGGAAATCAAATTTGAATCTCATCCAACTACCTCCTGCGTAAGCGAAGGTGAGAAGCCCTCAGTAAAACTCACATCGATTGATATCCCACCAACCCTTCAGTTAGATTTCCCGACCTCACAAAGTCTCGAAGAGTACACCATATTCTCAGATTCCACGCCTGTGGGTTCTCCCGTTTAAATTTCTTGCAAGTCGGAGGAACCGAGTCCCCGTATCTCGTTCCCCCCTCATTCAGTTTTTTCGTCTCCCAAAGAATCCAAGGGATCACTATACGTCTTCCAAAACCCTTTTTATAATCTACTAGTTAACTCCCCTAGGATATATATGGTTGCTGCAGGAGGAGGAGGGGGCGGCCAAGGGCGACCCCACCTCCCGGGATTTTCGCCAAAGTAGATGCTAGATACACCCCTTTGGTTCTCCCAGTACCCCTTCACAATTTACCCAAGAACTATATGAAAAAGCTTCCTAAGTTTACTGGGGAAGGAGACCTAACTGCAGTTGAACATATCAACTTCTTCGACCAATTCAAAAATATCCTCGGTCTCGAACACGAAGACATGTATTCACGGTTATTTTTACAAACTTTCGAAGGGCAAGTGAGAACTTGGTTTTGAGGTTTTCCCGTAGGTTCGATATTATCTTATGACACGTTAGAAAACTCTTTTCTCAGACAATTGGGGGGAAGAAAGGGCCACTTATACTATTTAACTGAGTTTGGGGCATTAAGAAAGAAAAATTCTGAAACGGTTATTGAATTTATCCAGAGATTTAATAAATTATATAACAAGATCCCAATCGAAGTTAAACCTTCTCAGCCCGCAACAAAGGTAACCTTTGCAGGAGATTTCGATCCCGATTTCACACTATTATTGAGAGAAAGGAGAGCAACCGATCTTACCCGAATGCAAGACGACACCGTAGAGATTGAGTCAAATATGACGACGTCTGGTATATTGAAAACAAAAGTACAAACGAGAAACAAAGAGACCAAACATTTTAAAGAACAAGCAGGACCCTCAGGATCCGGGAGATCCTCAGACGATAAGATGGACAATATGGCTAGGATAATAAATGAGCTATCAAATAAGATTTCAAGGATGCAACTAGATCAATCTAAAGCAGCCAATTCGTGAGGAGAGATTTCAGAAGAAACTCTAATCCTCAGATACAACAAAGACAGATTAAAAATGAAGATGAAAAGGTTCAAACCCCTTTAAAAAATGAAAATTTTATAGGAGGGAATGGCATACAAGAATTTGAGGATCTAGAAGGAGATGTGAACAATTTGGGTGACAATTGTCTACAACCCCATTTGACTAAGGAATATTATGAGAGGTCTCTGGACCTTGAACAACGATCTAATAAGGATAGAAACATAAAAAATACAGATGATTCTACCTATCAAGGATTAGCTGATACCATAATGGTCGAGCTCCAACATAAGTACAATCTAAGGCCTAAAAATAAAATCTTGGCGACTACTCCACCAAAGAAAATACTGCCAAGAGGAGAAATATACGAGCCCACTCCAAAGGACGCCAATATACCCAACACCCAAATAAAAGGAGAAGATCCACAAAATGCCAAAACAAAGGCAGCTGAGACCTGAGCTGGGAAAACCAGGACAACTGAAACACAGACATCGGAAGTAAAAATAACTGAAAACAAAACAATGCAAACGAATAGGGCTAAAAGGAAGGAGACCGAAGTGCCAGTCAAAGAAACCGAAAAAACCATAGCGGCTTTCAGTCTAGAAAATGAGATTAACAAAATTAAAATAATGATACCTCTGGTTGAACTAGCCAAGAATCCCATTTACCGAAAACAAATTACCAAAATGATGAATTTTTCAGATATGGGAAGTCAAGATGATGTTATAAATTTGGAATATGATAAGACCAATATAATTTTTGGTCCGCATTATGAGGGGTCTAGAGATATCGTTGCTCCTTTCTTCATTACACTAAATGTGCACGATCGACTGCTACATAACTGCATGCTGGATTCTGGAGCCTCGTATAACGTGATTCCCAAGCCCATTATGGATAGACTGGGCCTTGAAATTACCAGGCCGTACGGAGACCTATATTCGTTTGATTTGAGAAAGGTCAAATGTGTAGGCATGATCAAAGACTTGGTAGTAAATCTTGCACAGATCCTAGTAAAAATTATTTTGATGGATGTGGTTATTGCTGACATACCTCCAAAGTATGGTATTCTATTATCCAAGTATTGGGGTGCTAAGCTTGGAGGATCCCTTTAGCTAGACATGACATATGCTACGATTCCCATTTTCGGAGGACAGTTCACCCGATTATACTGGGAAACGCGACTGGAATACATGGTAAGTGATCCACATAGTCCTAACAATTACCCTATTTATATCGCTGATCAAGATTTTGGAAATTTTATTTTATCAATTGATGTCGATATAGATGAATGTGCTGAGGATTTCACAGAAAAAAATCAAACATAAAGGGAAAAAGAAAGTGTATATAGTACTGAAACCTGGAAAATGTATTTCGATGGTGCTTCGTCATGTGAAGGAGCAAGAACAATTGTACTCTTTGTGGCACTTGGAGATGATTTTGTCATTCCTTTCTCTTACAGACTACAGTGGGACATAGAATACACAAATAACGTATGCGAGTACGAAGCCTTGGTTTTGGAGATGTGGAATTAATTGTCAAACAAGTAAATCGACAGTATCAGGTCAAGCACCCAAGATTTAGATCTTATAGAAATTGTGTCTGGGATCTAATGGAAATTTTTTTCTTGTAAATTAATGTCCATTACATTCCCCGTACGAAAAATCTGCAAGCCGATTTGTTAGCTAAAGCAGCCTCAACTTTTTCACCTCCTATAGCTTTAAAACTTAAGTATCACATTGAAGTGATGCACAAACCTTCCATACCAAACAATATACAACACTGGCAAGTCTTCGAAGATGATGAACAAATCAAAAAATTCCTCGAAATGGTGGAAGACTTTGCTGAAACGCATATCGACCAAGAAAACCAGAACCATCATACTTGGATTATGCAAGAAGGGGAGGATCCTCCTCAAGAGTTCCTAGATAAGATCACAAATCATCGCATGTTAGTGCTAAAAAATAATCAAATCCTTAAAGGTATAATCCCCCTAGAAAGATTATTTGATCATACTGATATGCCATTGAAATCTACATTGCAGCCTCAACCGGATGAAGTCGAAGATTGCAATATAGGCACCAAAGAAGTGCCTAGAATAGTAAAAATATCAAAATACCTTCTTCCCAAGATGAAAGGTAGATATGCGGATTTACTCGAGAAATATAAAGACATATTTTCCTGGTCTTATGATGAGCTGAGAACTTAAGACACCACGGTGATCAAACACAAGATTCCCTTAAAGCCAGGCATTAATCCTTTCAGACATAAGCTCTGGAAAATAAATCCCATATTATTGCCTGTGGTCGAAAGGGAAGTAAAGAGACTCCTGGATGCCAAAATAATTGTACCACTCAGGTACTCTGAGTGGGTAGCCAACTTGGTCCTAGTCAGGAAGAAGAGCGGAGAAATCAGACTGTGTGTAGATTTTAGAAATCTAAATAAATAATCTCTTAAAGACAATTACCCACTACCCAAAATGGACCATGTTTTAGAAAAAGTGGTCGGAGCGAATAGGATGTCCATGATCAACGGTTTCTCCGGTTACAACCAGATCGCCGTTAGCGAGCACAATAAAGAAAAAACATCCTTCACAACCCCTTGGGGTACATTTATGTATGATAAAATGCCTTTCGGTTTAATGAATGCAGGTGCTACCTTCCAACGAGCTATGGATATCGCCTTCGTCGGTGAAAGAGATAAACTCGTGGTTATTTATCTTGATGATCTGACCATTTTTTATAAATTTGATGAAGATCATTTGATACATCTCAAGCAAACGTTTGAGAAATGTCGCAAATTCGATTTGTCTTTAAATCCAAAAAAGTCTCACTTTGCAATGCAAGAAGGTAAGCTCTTGGGCCATATTGTATCTCGAAACATAATTAAAATCGACCCTAAAAGGGTCAAAGATATTGGCACTATAAATATTCCTAGAAATGTAAAAGAAATCCAGTCATTTTTAGGGAAAATAATGTTTTTGAGGAGATTTATCCCGAACTTTGTTGAAATTGTGAAATTGATTACAGATATGCTCAAGAAGAACAATGAAGTTAAATGGATGGACGAAGCTAAATCATCGTTTGCGCACATCAAGAAAAGTATAGGTGAAGCACCTGTACTAGCAAGCCCTAATTATCTCAAGGAATTTTTTATCTTCTCGTTTGCATCCAAACACACAATCGTAGCAATACTCCTACAAAAGAACGAAGAAGGTTTCGAGCAACCAATAGCATTCTTCAGTAAAAGCCTCATAGACGCAGAATTGAAATATGACATGATGGAAAATCAAGCATACACTATGGTGAAGGCACTAAAGGCCTTTAGAACCTACGTGTTACACTCCAAGATAATTGCATATGTACCCATTGGTTCCGTTAAGGATATATTGGTCCAATTTGATAGCGACGGGAAGAGGGGTCGATGTCTTGCTAAGATTCAAGAATTCGATTTAGAGGTGAAACCGACGAAGCTTGTAAAAGGACAAGGTTTAGCTAAGCTACTGGCCGAATCAAATTTCAGAGCGCTCGGTATAAATAATCTACAAGAGTATGAAGGATGTCTGGATATGGACGAACTCGACGACCAAGTAGCTACAACCAGTATAGAAGAAATATTTACAAATTCGGTGTGGTACAAAGATATAGTATCATATCTTCTGACTTTGAAATGCCTGAGTGATATGGCTACATCCAAAGCTAGAATGTTGAAACTGCATGCGGTGAAGTACTGTATTTCATAAAGCCAATTGTATTGGAAAGACCCTCTGGGTTTTCTACTGGTTTGCCTAGTCGAATTGGAGACCGAAAAAGTTATAAATGAATTCCACAAAGGGGTGTGTGGAGGGCATCATGCATGGAGAGAAACGACTTATAAAATCCTGAGAGTAGGATATTATTGGCCTAAATTATTCGCAGATGTAAACGCCAAAGTCAGAGCCTGTGATTTGTGCCAATTATTTGCAGGCAAGCAGAAACTCCCAGTAGTACCTCTCATCCCGGTTAAAACAAAAGCTCTGTTCCAACAATGGGGGTTGGATTTTATATGTGAGATTAATCCACATTCTAGCGCGCAACACAAATGGATCTTGAACGCTATAGATTATTTCACCAAATGGGTAGAAGCTATTCCAACTACAAAAGCCACAGATTCAGTGGTGATAGACTTCCTGGAAGAAAACATATTATCTAGATTTGGCTATCCCCGAAAGATAGTTACATATAATTCCCATGCATTCAAATCTATGGCAATGATTAGATTTTTCCAAAAGTACAATATTATATTGGGTCACTCCACGACATACTAACCCCAAGGAAACGGTCTAGCAAAATCGTCAAATAAAAGCTTAATTACCATAATTAAGAAGGTGTTGAACGAAAATAAAAAATCCCGGCATCTGCATTTGAAACACGCCCTGTGGACAAACCAAATAAGCACCAATAAATCGATTGGCACTTCTCCATTCCAAATGGTATATGGGACTGATGTGGTATTACCCATAAACCTGGCTCTACCTGTGATGAAGCTTTGGCAAGATGAAAAAGAAGAACCAAACCATGTCACAAGAAGAATAAATCAACTGATTGAAGTTCAACAGAATAGGGCTTAGGTTGACGAAAGGCTGCAGAAATATCAAGACAAAATGAAAGCATTGTTTGATCATAAGGCTAAATACAGAGAATTCCTCCCTGGTGATTTGGTTTTGAAATGGGATGCTAGGAGGGAAGACTCAACAAAACATGGCAAATTTGATCATATTTGGTATGAACCATTCAAAGTATCAGCTTCCGAAGGGAAGAACTCATTTTTGTTAGAAAATTTGGACAGTAAAATCCTCAACGCCCCTATCAACGGGCATTATCTGAAGCACTGAGCATTATCTGAAGCACTATATGCAATAAACGATTTCCAAAATTCCATTTTATATACTGGTTTGTGTTTTCTATTTTTATAGTTTTTCGATAAGTTTTACTTTCACTGCAAATAAAACAGGGTAGTGATCTCCTAGAAATAGAGATATAAAATATTCAACACATTGAATTCTATCAATCTTAAAACCCTGACACTTTTGATGTTGTCTCCTTGCAGGATTCTGGTCTACGACCCAAACATCAAAAACAAGAGAACGGATGGTCAGGTACCAGGAAATTGATTCGCTCGAAACAGGTGATAAAAATAATTTACTAAGATGAGAACAAAATGGTAAGACAAAGGTATGAATTCCTGAAATGTCCGAACTTTAAATAAATATCACTTAGGTGGAACAACAGTCTCATGAGTATGAAAATTTTCGCCTAAGAGATAATCAAAAGAATGAAATTTTCTATGGATCATGAAGGATTCTTCTTAACAAAATAAAAATAAGTAAAATAAAGAGGAGAAGCAAAGCGACCTCAAAAAGGGTTCCAAGAGTCAGGATTGTGTTGCCACAACTAGGTTTATGAAGTCCAAAGATTTTTCTATCATCCTGTCCCAATATGTGGTACCTTCCCCCTGATCCTAGACGCCTTCCCATGATTTCCACAGAGGAAGGGGAGGTTACACTTTAGCTCTGAAAGCAGACAAACGATTCTTTAGAAGAAAGGAAAGTCTTTGCAACTTTTCAAAATCTTACTGAGCAAATATGTGTGTAGGCCAATCCTGACTCTCTTAGTTATTTTAACAGGTTCTAAATTTTTTTTAGTCTTGTTCAAAAGAAGGTCCCTGGAAATAAAATTCCCTCGTAAGTTTTCCTGCAGACTAAGATGTTTTGAAGGCCAAAAAGAAACTAATCCAGAGTAATCAAAGTGAGTTGACAGACCTCTGTTGCAAAATTATACACATATATCATCCCTAGTATACCTTATACTAATTGATTTCCCCCACTTCATGTCGAAGAAAATATAAGATGGATGGTGAAAGGAAATTCAAAAAATTGATTGCCCCCATCTAGTCCAAAAAGAGGTGATGAAAGGAAATTCATAAAATGATTTCCCTCATCTCAGCACTTGAATGCAAAATTATAATTTGAAGTGGTGAAAGGAAATTCAATAAAGAGAATCAAATAATTTCACCGAGGTACTGAACAGGCTCGCTGGCAGTGAAGCAATGTCTAAGATATCTGTAAGGATGTTATACATGAATCATATTGTACTCTGGTAAATTAGTTTTCTTTGAAGTTCGATCTACATCTCAAGTTCGCGCAGGACTCCCTGATTAAAAACATTAAAATTACTTCACCTTGAGCAAAGAAAGATCAACAGAACCTGTTAAAATTCATAAGGTTCTTTGGGTTATCTTAAGCAAACCACAAATCAATATCAGGAAAGAGGAAGTCAAATGGCCTAAAACTGAGACTAAATAGTGATTGGGTTTCGAAAGCTTTCAGAGTTAAATATGTAACCCCCTTTTTCCTCTGCACCCTCTTCCTGAAAAAGTTTTTGCAGAAACAAACTAATGACTCCATTGGCCCAATAAAGGAACATGGTCTACTGTTCTTCTCGACCCACAGGGAGATGAGATCCCTAGATGGAGCTTGTGTTGAAACAAAGTTTATTTTTTCTTCTCTAAATCCAAACCTCCTTTTTCCCTGATTATGGAGCTGCCCTTAGTTCAAAAAGAAGTCAAAAGGTCTTTCGGAACTTTCGGTTTTCGTAGTTCGGCCTTTCACGAAGTATGTTTTTTAACAACAAATCCTAAGTCCCGGTGCCGAAGTACCGAAAAGTGATGGTTTAAAAGGAATTTAACCGATCTTAAAAGTAACGATTAAAAAATGTTAATGGCTTTCCAAGCCTGCCACATGTTCTTTTTCGGTAATCTCAACTCAAACAACTTTTAAAGTCCCAACGCGTTGATCACGAAGTACCTTTTAATAATGATTAATCAAGTTTTAAACTTTTTTACGAATCAATAATCAGTAGTAATTCAGGAAATCAAAAGTCGACCTTGAGTCTCTTTAAAACCCCGATCCCCGAAGTCGCGAAAATCTTAAAAGATAATGCTTGGTTTATTAATAAGTAAGAGGGTTTAACGATAATAAACTCCATTACGATTTCACGATTTTGGATTTCTTGTGTTATACCTCTTGGGGACACGATGTTCGAAACTCCGAAATGCGAAATCCCGAAAGAATTAAGTGCTTAAACACAGATTAACTTAACTTTAAAGCGAGATTAATGATAATTAAATAGGTTTTCACGTTTCGCTATTCGGGAGTTTTCAATGACATTCCTTTCGAAATCCCAGGTTTGAATCACCGATATGAGGCATTATCTATAATGGATTAATGGGGATATTTTTGACATAAAGAGCATATCTCTAGATGTACCATACCCATTAAATCTTTTAATTTTTATCGCCTGTATCGATACGCTAAATTTAAGATAGGTTAAAGGTCAATAAAGGTCTGATGTTTCAAAATTCATTCTTATTTTTAGACTAAGAGCGAGTTATATTCAGAAGAACTCACGCATTTCTTCTCTGCAACAGATTTTCATTTGGCACAGACACCATGGCACCCAGAAAATCACCTAAGAAGAATGAGGAGGTAGGTGGAAGCTCGAATCCAGATGGAGATGTTATATCCGACACTACGCCACATGCTGTGGATTCAATCAAATCCTGGAGGCAGATTTTTGAAACCTTAGATTATGAGATTACGAATTGCCTCGAAGATTTCAGAGATGAAAGGACTGAAAATAAACTCAGAGACATAGCAGATTCTGAGCTTCACAAAATAGCCACGCAACCGAGACTCATGCCATATAATGATATGGTATGCTGGGCTTTAGAGAAAACCGACGTTCAGACAAGGAGCATTCTAAACAAACAAGGGGTCGTCGTCGGCTCGTTCAGACCTGAGCACATCCAAGTAATGTACAAACTGTCCCCTACTTATAAATACATTTATAATGTCGAATTCATAGCGAAATTTCAAAGAAAGGAGTGCACAAAATTCGATCAAACATATCCAAATATAATCAAAGACTGGTGGGGAATTCCAACAAGATTTAGAGACGATACCTATGGCAGCTAAGCCACATATTCGTTAAACGAATACATGGTTTATATATCCCTGATGCTATGCAGACTCTTTGGGAGGAAAAGCCCTACCCATTTCCCTGTAGATTGGGTACCACTTCTACACGAAGTAGCCGAGGGTTTCAGTTTCAACTGGGGTAAAATTGTATCCGACAATCTAGCTAGTGAAGTTGCAGAGTACCAAACAACAAAATCGAAAGGCCGAACTGCATCTTTTTACATGTCTACCTATATTATGTATGCGGTTTGTTACATGACTCCATTCCCTTTGATGAGATGGAGCTGGAACCCAGCATGTGCGGAACCCATTCATGTTTATCATTCTAATCTATGGAAGGAAAATGTTAAAGATGTCTTTTACGAAATCTACCACTATGTAGTGATACCTCTGTACCAAATTTTGTATGGCTATGCACCCCCTCATATTTCAGAGAAAATCGTGGGAAATATAAGGATGATCACAGATTGGTTTATTGAAGAGGGTTTTTCCTATGTCAGGGTTTTCGGGTGCTTGATCCCTCTTCATGCACTTCCGAAGTTCCTTCCCAACAGGCTAGTGTGCAGAGAGGTGACCTACCAAATAGTAACTGGTGGCATCGACACTGAATTGAAAGCATCTCAGAAGAAGTTTTGGCCACTTTTTCCTGTACAAATTGGGAAGTGTTCACTACCTAGCTTTGGTCATTCCAAGGTTGAAGCTGCAGCACTGGAAGACATCAAATTGGTAGATCTTGAACTCAGAAAACATGACCCTTATCAAATTGTAGGAAAACATCTTACTCACTGCTATATGAAGATGTATGAACATGAAGTTTCTCTCTACGACGACATGTTCAAAGGATCCAGAACCTACGAGGAAATATTAGACAGAGTTTGGGCACTATCACCCGACCTATATACCATCTTTCTGACTATCCAAAATCACATGCGAAGTGGTTTTCCCAATATACTGCAGGGGGAATCAATGACTCCTCCCCTAGCTTAGGAAAGTACTCCCCCAAGTTTCAGATCAGAGGCTCATGATAAAGGGACTGCAGAAGAAAATCCAGAGAAGACTAAAGTGTCTTCACAGAAAGCAGAAGCTTCACAATCAAAGAATCCAGGGTCTGAAACGAGTTCAAAATCCAAGACTCCTTCAAAGTCGAGTCAAATGATTCCCCCTTTATCATCAACTATTCCTATTGATGTCCCTAAAACAACAAGAGAAAATCAATCTACAGAGTTGGGTAGCCCCATTACATCATTGACTCCTTTACAGTCAACTTTTGGGACTCCTCACCTGGAAGTCATATATGCAAGTGACCTCAATCCCATCTCTAGAGAAGAGATACCTTCCTCTGATTAATTTTTCAGTAAGAAGAGGAAAGTTGTAGTGAAATAGGAAATGCATCTGAAAGAAGGCACAATGGTGAAGAAACACAGAGTGCTCGTAGATGGGCAGAACCTAGAAGAGGAGGACTTCGCCACAAAAGTAGCAGGCTCTATGGGAGCTTTCACGAAGACCATTGTTCTCAGTTGACTCCCTCAGAACAAGGCTGAAACAAAAAAATCAAATGATAGCTCAGTTTCAGGACCAAGTAAAGCACACAGAGAATAATATTCGAGAGGAGGTAAATCAAAGGGTTGAAGACGCTCAAACTGTGGACAAAGAGGAAATGCAATTGTTGAAGTCTAGTTTGGATGAAGCGAACAAGCAGATGCAAGTGAGTCAGGTACAGGTTATTCGACAGGAAGAGTTAGTGAGACAACTACAGGCTGAGTTGAAGTATATTGAAGGACAAGTTGTGAATATAACAACATTTCAAACCCAAGTACTAGAGGTACATGAGAAACTACAAGAAAAACAACAGGACATGCTTTCCAAAATAGAAATCGTCCAAAACTACTTCCTAGAAATAAGCCACTCACTAGATAACATTGTTTTAAAGGAAAAAGAGGGCACAACAACTCGTGCTTCTTTTCAAAAGGCACTGGTGTTTTCGGCCAGAGAGAAAGTACCAACAATCCCAAAGCTGACTGTAGATGAACAGATCAGGGGAGACATCATGTTAAAGACATGGGAGACTAATATTGTCGAAAGCAGGAAAATGGCAAGAGAAGTTAAGAGAGAATGTGAAGAAGTATTTGATCATCTAGATACAAAAACACTAGGCATTAGTAAAGGCGATTGTCCTGGGCTATTAGGACAGATAAATGTTGTAAGGCATCAATTGCATATCAAGGAGAGTTGGAATGAAGTCCAGCTTGAGATTTCACAATTGAAACAGCTCGACATCGCCCAAATAGATAAGTGGTTAATAAATCTGAGCCTACAGTTGCAGTCGACAAATTTTGGCAAGGAAAAGATTGAAGACAAGCTGCCCCAAATTCAGAGGAAGTTATATGTGTTTGAAGCAAAGAATATGTTAGAGCCTTCCCGAATTTTGATGCAGTTTGTGGACAGGTGCATCGTGTGTTCGAGACCGAGTGAAGGAATCATTTCAAAGAAATGATGAAGTAACACATTTGTGCTTGTTTTTGTACAACTGGTAAAAAGTAAAAAGTAACCGAAAAAAATGGTCTGAATTTCATATTCTGTAACCGTTAGCACCTAGGAGATTAGGAGAATACCAACCATCCAGGGTTGATGATTTTCTTTGTATAAATGCATTTTTGAAAGATACACCAGAGGATTTTTCCTTGGCCGATTGTATCAGAGAAATTTATCATTTGCCAGAATTAATACAAATGCAAGTCGAAGACTCCATATCCCGTAAAGGTTGAGTTATGTGTTCCTCTGATTATTTCATATTTAATATCATTCCTTATATATATTTGATGAATGCTTAGCTGCAATTTAGTACAACATCTACTGTGGTGATTGATTATTTCAGTTTAGCTCAAATATGGGAAACGACCTTTGATTTTGTCACACTATTAATTCAAAATTTGATAATTTTCGTTACATAATCTAAATAGAAAAAACAACCTAAAAATAAACAAATATTTAAAACTCTTTTTCCTCTGTGACAATACCTATTACGAGACAACCCAATATCGAACCCGATCTCACAAACTAGACCAGTATCGCTTTAAATCTTTTCAACACCATCTTAAAAATTGCCACCACCCAAGTTGAACTTGAACGTTCATGGGCAGTCATTGAGCAGGACATTAGCATCCAGGAACAATTGGAAGCCAGACAAAGACAACTCAGAAATCAACCATACCTCCTTTTCCCCTAAGAGTTGTTTTTTCCTTTCTTTATATCACACACCCTCTTTTCAAATGCCTAGACTTTATACTTTGAAGCCTTAAGTATAAACTTTGGAACAACATTATGCATCTTTATGTCTGATTAGTTGATGAATGATATATAAATGAAGCAACTAAGGAGATTCGGTATTACACATGCATGCATAGAATGAATTTTATAATTAGATGTTAGATTGAATGAATAAAGTTCACGACGCAAAACCAGAGATCTCGTTCAGTCTCAGGTTGCAAACACCTGAGTATTGAAGCCACCCATAGAGCTATCTTGGGTGATACTGTGCAGTACACTCCGTGTGTTGCGTTGCCTTTTGGTTTACCAGAGGGGCCGATAATTTTAAAGGGATTTTGTTGGGAAGCTTATTAAATCTGAACCAGGGTCAATATGTGATGGTCAATTAGAATCAGAATACCCCATAAAGAATCCTCAAGACCAATGGAAGAGTATAGATAAAACCAACAAATGGTTTCGTTGCTAGTTGTGTGGAAGAGAATGGGGCTGAGTATGTGAGATTTGGCGAATACGCGTCAAAAGAATGACAAATCGGACAACGAGTCGTTGAGAGAATGAGAATCTAAAAGGGGATGTTGAGACCGTGGAATATAATGAAGGTGGATATAGAGAGCTGGTTGAAGACAAAGGAGTTAGTGTTTGCACAAAAACATAACAAAAATCCGAAGTTAACACCACGCAAATGCATGGACAAGTACGTATTCAGTGACTTACATGAAGTCTTTTTCTGTGATTTCCCACATGTATTATAGGATTGGATAAAAATATTGAAAGAAAACCACCCTACTAATCGAATCAGAGAACTAGAGTGGAATCCTGAAGAGATCGCGTGGTTACAACAAGTTGATAATAAGTTTACGCGCGCAATAGATTTCAGGTTTGACAACATTTTTGTCAGATTTATCATAGAATTTGCAATAGATACAACGAAGTTGTACAACACAGCTGAGCAAGAGTTATTGAAGGGACCTCGAGGAAGGTACATTATATCATTATATACTTCCATTAAGATATTACTATATAACAAAGGTGTAATGATGATGGATTCAAACAACTAAACATCCCTGCGCGCATGGGGGAAGGGGGGAAGCACTGATAGGAGAGGGAGAAATGGAAGGAGAAGGGGATAAAGGAAATAAGGAGGAGGCCTTGGACCCAATTATGATGGACGAAGACCAGATCAAGCAGATCAAGGAGACAACTGGAAAGACGTGCAGTGGAGTACCCTACCAATATAAGGTGAACACCAAGAAAAGAGTCGTAGCCGCAAGGGAAGGCTTGGAAAGTGATGAAGAGGAGGTAGAGGATCTTCGGGTTGTGGAAAATATTGAAGAAATCCTCAGTGAAACATATGAGAGGAAGACGAGAGGTCCAAGAGCGTAAATAGAAGGCAACACTCCTATCCATATCAGTGTCATTGTGGAACCCATAAACCCATGTGTGACTAACACACCAAGAAGAACACCACCTTTTAGACAACCAAATTTCGAGAGAAGGAAGACATCAGGAAGTACATCTACATAAGGAACAACAAATAGGGGAGCCAATTCAGGAAGCAATAGTCAAGTATCTATACCGCGCAGAGGTAGTAGTTCAACATTCAAGATGGCAGGACATGATCCAACCCTCAGGTTACCAGAATTCAAAGGAGAGGTGTCGGAGGACCCAAAAAAGCACCTTTTTATTTGTGAAAATATCTGGGAAGCAAAACATATCACAGACGAGGATACTAAACTTGCACAGTTAGCTATCACGCTAAGAGATCGCGCACTGGATTGGTACATGATTTTAGCTGCAAACAATCTGTCAGGGGAAACCAGAACGATTGGAGATATCAAGAAGCTGTTGATAATGAGTTCCAGAAGCCTAGTTCAGAGGATCAATACATGAACGAGATGATAGAGATTAGACAAAAACCCAGAGAATTTGTATGGGAGATTGACTAGATATTCAAACGACTGAAGGGAAAGCTAAAATATGTCATGACAAATATGCAACATAGGCATATGTTCGTCAATTCACTGCTACCACACTTGAAGTATCAGACGCAGGCAGAGGCTCTACAAGAAGCCCTACAACTGGAATAAAACCAATATCAAAAGACAAATCCAACCATAAAGGAGTTGAAGGAGGATCTGAAGAACTTAACGCTCCAGCTAAACCAGAAAAAAGGTAAGGACAAAAGATAAGTCATTTGGTGTACCACATGCAGGACATAAGGACACCATAAGAAGGAATGTCTAACATTCATGTAGTACATGGAAACAAGAATGCCAAATCCATTACCAACATGAGGACTATGGTGCAATATCTATAAGAAATAGGGTCACGATCCATACCATTGCCCAATGATGCAGAAGTACCAGACAATACCAAAGAACTCGTATTGCAACTTTTGCAAGTCAGTAGGCCATGATGACAAAGATTGTAGAACCATGCACCTTATGAGAGAACGAACAACAAATGGATACAGGGTGCAGGAAAAAATGATGATCGGGCAAGCCGCACCTCAGTTTAACCAAGTACCATCCATGTACAACACTGTGCAACAACAATATAACACTGCGTAACCGCAGTATAATACCGTGCAACCACACTATAATACTGCGCAGTATAACTAGACACCTCAGTATAACATGCCGTGAGGGGATCGAGCTGGCTACATAGGTCGAGGTAGATCAAGAGGAGGTTTTGAAAGAGTTAGAGGACCAGTGGTATGCCACAATTGTCAACAACCAGGACATTATGCAAGAGAATTCCCACTTCCACTAGCGACCTGTATGTATTGTCGTGCATCAAATCATGACACAGAAGAATGCCTAACACTATTAGGGAAGATCTAGGAGAAGATAAATTCGAACAATCATAATGTTCAATGGATTTAAGCATAAGCGAGGGATGAAGGGAGAAACATCAACATAGTTACAAGGGGAGGAGCTAAAACAGGAAACGACGCAGTAAGACAAGAGCCAACACAACACCAATGGGTGAAGAAGAATGTCGAACCAAGGAAGAAATTTGATATGCAGAATGAAAAGGATACATTCAAGCAAGCCAAACAAGAATTCATGAAGCCAGACATTGCATCGACATCAACTTTACAACATAATAAGGAAGTACCAGAGTACGAGATGCCTTCATAGTTGGATCACACCAAAGAAACACAACCCCGAGGACAATTAAGTACAATTAAAGGTTTTTTGCAATCATGTGTTAGACTACTAAATGATCCATCCTCTATTAAAGTATTACAAAATATTCTAGAAAGATGTAGCATAGAGGCAGAAGGAAAGATAGAATAGAAAACAATCAATCACCTACATACAAGGAGGAGAACAAGTAGGGAATTCAGGATGAACGCCAACATTGGAGAGTTCAACATGGGAGATATCATACCAGATTTAGGATCCAAAGTAAATGTATTACCCAAGAAGACATGGCAATGTATGGGAGAACCCACAATAGGATATTCACTTGTTCAGCTGAAACTAGCAAATCAACACAAAGTTCTACCAATTGGAAGACTAAAAGGAGTGACAGTAGACCTGGATGGAGTATGGACTAAAGCCGACTTCGAAGTAATCGAGATAGTGGATGGAACAACACCTTATCCATAATTACTTGGCTTGGATTGGGTGTTTTATAACCATGCCATAATCAACTTAAAGACACAGAAGATGACCTTTGATTCAGGAGAATACAAAGTCATTGTGCCATTGGACCCATCAAAAGGGGAAAGGTTTGTAGAACCTACTTGCTTAGACCTGGAGGAAATACCAGTTGTACAGAACAACTGCGCGAGATGAAGATTAGGTGAACCCAACTGCAGATGGGATACTCAATTGGCGAAGCATCACCTCATGGGCATCAGACTCAGATACAGGCTTAGCAAATTGGCAATAGAGGTTACACGAAGTCTCCATAAGAATATGCGCAAGAATAGATTGCGCAGTGAGATGGGTATGTACGAAGATACATGAACCTCCTATCTTCCATGGGGTGAATGACCTAGAAGAATTCTTAACAAGATACGAAGATGAAGTATTAGAAAATCAGAGGCTCTTAGCCTTGGATATAACACTCAAGAAAACACCTGCGAGATGGTGGGGTGCGCACAAAGAAACAGTGAAATACTGGTATCAATGTAAACGATTACTGCACATTAGGTTTGGCCTAGAACAAGGAAGCAGCCAACTACAAAAATATGATGGAAAGGGGGAACCAATAGAACATTTGGAGATATTTGGAGAAATGCAGAACGCTATGGAGGATGAAACCACCAGAGGAATGTCCTCATCATTTTGTTCACACATTAGAAGGCATCCCAACGAACTGGTATACAAACCAAGAATTATGTAGAGGAACTATGAGCTGGAAAATATTACAACAGAACTTTACAGTCACTTTCTCATTTGAGCATTAGAACCCCAACATAGACACAACACTTAAACAAATCAGAGGGGTGATATTCATTAAGGAACCAGAAGTTGAACTCATGACAGAAGAACAACAACAAAACATATATACGGTAAAAGTACTACTGTCATGCTACCACATATAGGAAGAAGCACTAGATGAAGATGACCCGCATGATATTCAGATTGAGGAAGTTGAAGGCGAGAGTGAAGTGGAAGTTCCACCTCTGGAATGAGAAGTAATTGTTGCGCCGATCAAGGTGAAGAAATTCAACATTGGGACAGTTGAGAATCCCAAAATGGTCAGCATTGGAGACTATTGGGATGAGAAAACAATGGAAAGTATAACAGAGTTACGGCGTGAGTACATTGACCTGTTCCCAACAATGTTCATAGAAATTAAAGGCATAGCAGGAGAGCTAGGATAAATGAAGATATCACTCAAATCTAAGGCAAGACCGATCAGACAATGACCATACAGACTAAACCCGATATATAAGCAAAAATTCAAAGCCGAAATCGACAAGATGTTGGAGGCTGGAATCATAGAACCTGTAGAGGAGTCCAAATGGGTAATCCCGATGGTAGTTCAAGAGAAGAAACAAGGGGGGATTGTTATAACCCTTAATTTCTCTATACATGCATACATGGCCTTTGGCCCTCTTACTTGCATTTTTTGCCAAAGCACTACTGAGTTGCTCTTCTTAAAATCTAATTTTTTGAAGATGTATGCGCTCTGCACCATTACTGCCCATGTACATACGCTTGTTGCACCACTATAGCTCGTGTACATATGCATGCTTCACCATTATAGCCCACATATACTTGCAAAAGTTGCAAAAAATAAAAAGTTGCAAGGAATTCGTTGAGATTATGGGCTATTGGGTAGTTTCCCAACTAATCCACCTACTATAGCCCATCACCCAACCGAATAACCATCCTTTTGTCATATAAAAGGAGGTGTTGGGGTCTCATTTTACATCTAAACATAAGAACAGTGAAATTCTGCCCGATTTCACTTCCCCTCCTTGCCCATGATATTGTAGCCCTTTTGTGAGAATTGCCTAGTATTCCATTATTAGCCCTTCTTCCTCCATCAAAACCCATTCACTTCCCAAGAAGAGATCAGAAGGTTGAGAGAAGAATCCATACAAAGGTGCACTTGGAGCTTGGTGAAGAGGAGCCCATACCAGGTTTGCGGAACGGTAGACGACTTTGATTGTAAAGGTATAATCATTGAGTTATTAATAAAAGAATTACTTTTCCTGTCCCAAATCATGGTGTACTGAATGCTTTTATTGATTTATGTTTTGACATTCTAACACCTAACCCTAATTTGTATATGGAATAACATGCTTGTAGTTTTCTGTTTGTCAATATTTGGATGCAGGTCAGCCCTAGGAGGAGGAGTGCAGTCAACAAAACTTTCAAGCGCGAGGGGATCATCACCAGACATGGAGTAAAGGTATAGTTACCTGATCTCGCTCATCTTTGCTTTTCTTGTATTAGTTTTGGTATGTTTGGGGTAGTTTAGAGAAGTAGTTGACTTTTAGACGGTTAATTGATCTACCTACATTCTGAACCGTGGTGTAGTCATAGGAGGGTTTTTCCCACTAGCAGAACTGGCGACCATACTGGGGAAGCCTCTAAGGTTTTTTAGGGGATTTTGGGTTGTCTGATTGGTTTTTTTTTTCCTTTCGAGTTTTTGTTGAGTCTTTTGAGTCTTTTAATGGATTTCGGTCACCTTCCAGTGTAATACCAATTCTCTTTGCTCTATAAGACTGTATGTTTCTTTTTTTTTAAAAGAAGCACAGAGGTGTACGCGCCCTGATTTGGGTTAGCCCACGTACATAGCCGCTCTGATTAGTAAACAACCTGCGTACATGCGCAGGCTGTTGAAGCAACAATAGTGTATCTGGTTCAAGATTTTTTTTTTTTTGAAAAAGAGGCAACCGACCTCTTTCCTAATTGAGTTTTATACTTCTCAGGGTTTATTGACAGAGTCCAGAGTCTCTGTTTTTACAACCATAGCTTGGGTTAGAATTCAACTTACTTGTCTTTTTGAAGTTTCTTGTGTTTACTTCTGAAAGGGTTTTAAGCGAGTCTTTGAATGATCGATATGTCTGTTTTGATTTCTTTAGTGATTCCCTGCGATCTGCAGTGGGCCAAAGATCTGTTTCAGTCTTGTCTTGTTGTTATTTTTACCCCTTTTCATTTGCTTT
>SNQJ01S0091958.1:0-11173 GCA_010110895.2 Picea sitchensis | reverse complement strand
GAAGCGTTTAAAAAAAAAAAAAAAATCATTTTTAGTTTGGTAAAGTAGTTGGAGTTAGTTGTTTTACTAGAAAAGAAAAAGAGTTTTCTTTTTAAGTTCTTTACTGATTTCTTGAAACTTAAGTAGCTTGTAGTCAAGCGAAATTTTGTTTTAGGTCTTCTTTTTAAAGATCTTGAAAAAAGTTAGTTAAAGAAAAGTTGGTTACAAAGAGTTAGTTGTAAATCTTTGATTATAAGTAATTTTGCTTTTAGAGTTTCATCTTTTTCTCCTCTTTTTGTCTCTTATAACATCACTAGTTTCACTGCCATATCCCTTGAGTAAATCAAGCCATTAAAATGAATGCTAAATCTAAAATTAATTAGACTTTTATGTTTGTAGGGTCAACCAACTAGTTTAGGGTTAAGGCCTTGAATTAGGTTTGAGAGGAAACTCTTCAAGGCCGTTAAACAAACATTGGATTCAGAGCTAGGGAGTGTTAAAGTCCAGTGACGTAAAATTTATCCGGGACCTCCCTCTAACGCAACGGCCAAACACAAGGTTGCGTGAGGAAAGGCAGCGGAGATAACCCCTCCAAAGCCAGACTAAACGTAGTGGGGAATGCATATTGAGGATCTATCATGGGAATACTATCTCCTGCATTTGCCTATGGAGATTCGTGGACCTCAAATCCATTCGAGATCCTTTGTTGTATTCCATACCACTTGCTTTCGATACCCTCTATAGGTTTCAGAGTTGTTATCCTGCTCATTGCGGTGCACCCGACTTTCGACTGTACTTGCTTGGTGATTGTTTGCGAGCTGGAAACTTAGTTGCCCATTTTTTAGGGACTTACACAGGTGACTGTGGGGGTATACCTCGGTACCTAGGGCAGACATTGGGTCACACTTTGCAGAGTATACCTAGAGGGTGATTTCGTGTTTGAGTTGCACTTGCACCGGTAATTTTCTCTAGTGTTGGCTGGCGTAACTGTTCTCCCTACTAGATCGTGGTTTGCTTGATTTATCTTATAGGATTTTTTCCAGTGTGTGCTTGGTTTTAAATGATAGTTAAAGCCTTACTGTGTCGTTGATATTTTCACAAAGTGGAATATCAAGAGCTCCGCCACTCGCGAAGGCTTCAGGGCCTGCCGCTGGTTGCATTAGAGCCACCACTACCACCATTACGACGAAGGCTTGACCAACAAGGGTCATTCGAAGTGACCGGGCTATGAGAAACTGTGCTCGAGTGTGGTCTGAGAGGATATTATTCGACTCCGGAGGAACCTACTGTTTCTGACCTTGGAGCGGAATCTCTCAGGCCAACCAACCCTCCGATCACTGACTTGTCGGCGCCAATATTAATACAAGTTGTCCCTCCTAAGGTGACACCTTTCGAGCGCCAGTTAGTCTTACAAACATCCATGGAATAAAATGTTGCTACTTCATCCGGGAGTCCTCATACTCTCGTTTCGGCTACCACCACAGGGGGTATGTTGCCTCCTAACCCACCTTCGTCGGTTTGGACCACAACGGTCTTGACTCCCTCTACTTCGAGCAGTGGTCCAATACCATCATCAACGATGACCACTGCTATGTTTATGCAGAGTGTGACGGGCCCTTCATTTTAGTATGGGATGTCTGACTTCGATTCGAACTCAGTCCTTACCTACTCCACCCTACAAACCATGGGTTTGGGGGCAGGGAGCTCAAATTTTCCTGTGAAAGGGTCTACCGGGTTACTTCAGTCCCCTTCAATGATATCCCTTATGATGGGGGTCTTATACCTCCTCCGTCCCCCTCGCTCTATCATGCTTTCCAACAACCCATCGAGCCAAACACTAACTACAACTTGTTTGGAGCAGGCAGTTTAGGACCTTCATATTACACTACGCTGGTGGGATCCATGCCATTATCTTTGTTCAACACGTTTGGTAATAATGCCTTTTCTTCGGCTACCGTCTCGGCTGGGGTAACCCCAGCTTTGGGAAACAAAATCCTGTGCAAGGTACTATTCCTACACAAGACGCAAGTACATGAGTTTTCTCCTCACAAGGACTTTGGAATCCTTGGCAGGGATCAGTTCCCTCGCAAGGGATGTTGGTCGGGGGCAACCCCTTCCATGGTCAATGGAACCCCGAGAATGGCTCAGTACCTATGCCCGTCAGATCGGCTGGGGCCATCCCCTTCCAAAATCCTTGGAACACAACGCATGGAGAAATCCCAACCCAACCCATGTCGTCCAATTATAAGAGTCAACCGATGATATCCCAACAAACATAGTTTCCATACACTGGTCAAGGCCACAATCTCTACCAGAACCTTGGCTAAAAACCCAACTTTTCCTAGCAACCTGGTGTCAGTCAAACTCTGGGACCCCTTTTTCCTATACATGGTACCCAACCCAAACTACTATTTCTAGCAACACTACATATGCCAGACTTGTCACGGTTTCTCAACGACCCAATTTGTCATGATCCACGTTGCCCCCCCATGCCGACTAAGTTGCCCTCAGATATTCCAAAATTCGAAGGCAAGCTCGACGAAGACCCAGGTGATCACCTGACAACTTTCCACTTATGGTGCTCGTCAAACTCACTGCGAGATGACTCCGTACAACTGCACCTATTTCAATGCACTCTTATCGGGGGTGCCGTAAAATGGTATATTGAGCTCGACCGCTCAAAGTATTCTTACTTTAATGAATTGGTGATGATCTTCCTAAACCATTTCCAGCTACCCGTGAGATACGATGCCAGCACCAAATTACAGGCCAACTTTGAGTAGACTAAGGTCGATCATATATTTGATCACATCTGAGAATGACGGTGTCAGAAGAGCTTGATTAAGGTATAGGTCCCACCGGATTTTTTGCTGGAGTGGTTCCTGAAGTCCTTGGTACCAGTTGTATCCAAGGATGTTACAACTTCAGGAGTGTTTTCATAGAAGGAGGCGATAATGAGAGCGCAACAACTCAAACTAATTTACTCTCAGTCTGACTTACTCTATGAGATCTTGCCAGATGTGCCATGGTCCATCCTCGACAAGGCCAAACAAAAGTTTGGACCACATGTCAATGGTATAGTGGGATTAGCACAAGGAAAGTCCACTGATCTGTTGTCAAATGAATTGCAACAATTGTCGATACAATAGACGACGGCCAACCAGACCCATGGTTTGGTTGTTCCCCCTACCCAAACGTTGGACATACACAATGTGCAGTCGACGAACCCGAAGGCCAACCAACAACCTAAAGGAAAGAAAAAATAATAGAACAAGAAGGGTAAAGGGGACAAAAAGTCTAATAACAATGCTAGCGGGGGAAAAACAGAGAATATAAAGTCAAAGTATCTATGTAACCTTTGCACGGAAGACTATCTGACTCACCTGTGCCCTCAAGTTACGGAGGCTCAGAAGCTATTGGCGCAACAACAACCTGTTGTGTTGATGAACCCATTTCCACATGGGAAAAACATAGCTCAAGCCTCAACATCCTCGAGCATGGAAGGGAGCAGTTAGGGACCCCCCACGTCTACTGGTAATACCTTGGCCATGAATGTTTACATGTTGAAAGGTGACACTCATATAGAGACCAGGGCCCGAGATTATGGAATGTCGGACTCTGCCGGAAATGGTAAAGAAGCCACAAAAAAACAAGTTCATCTCCAAATTGAGAAGATGATGGGTAAAACAATGACACACATCCTGAAAGGGACGTTCAAGAAAGATTCTCATAATACGAATGCAAGGGCTGCCCAGAAATACTCCATTGTGGAAGATTTGGCACAAACCCCTTGCGCGATGTCTTCTTTGGAAGTCCTCCAGAGCTTCCCTTCACAAAGAAAATCCATGTTATTCACCTCGGGATCTGTAGAGACTTGTAACTCATGAGTGATCGTTCTCGATCCAACCGACTTGAAACCTTGTTTTCCTTACCACGTTGTGTTTCAGATAGTAGTGGATTACACCATGAAATATTTTACTTGGAATATCTTCTATATAGTGGTTGACGAGGGCACCTCGACTTGCGTGATGTCGTTGGCATGTTGGAAGGCCATTGGCCAACCCATTTTGTCTGTGTCACCTACGTTGCTTATGTCATTCGACGATCATTCGTTCAGACCACGTTGAATCATTCCTTTCTTCTTTGTGCAGTTAGGAGGAAAGACTGTGTGCATCGAAGTTGAAGTGGTCAACATGCCTCTCGACTACAACCTTTTGTTAGAAAGGAGTTGGACCAATGTAATGCATGCATTGGTTGCTACAGTTTTTCAGGTCTTGTTGTTTCCACACAAGGGCCGAATCATGACCATTGACTAGTTGCCCTTCTCTCATCTTGAACCTTCATCGGGGAAATCCACGGTCCCGATGATTGATTATCCTCAACCCAGCACTGTTAACCTAGGGGTTGGTTTGTGTCCATCGTTTATGGGTACTTTTGATTACCAACCTCCTTCTGGTGATTTCAAACTCATATTGGTTGCCCCCGACCAACCTAGGGATGAGATTTTTCAAATGTCGTCGTTTCGAACAACTTACTTTCATGATCCATGGAATCTTCGTTCCCCATCGGCCTCAATGGAAGGGACAAGAAATTTTGGCATGGTCATGCCCTTGTCCATGATAGAAGTTGCGTACAAAATTGTCTAGCAAGACTCGAGTGACCGCGATCCGACTCCCGCATAGGTGTTAGATCTAGTTCTCGAGCCTATTTGGGCTCAAGGTTCCTTTACCACTACAGATTCTTCAAACTTGGTCTTGCCCTCAGATGAGGCAATTCGTGAGGCATTGACTGGTCCAGACAGACCCTGGGATGATCTCCATCATAGATCACACTTCCTCTCGGAGTTAAGAATAATAGAGGGAGGCAAATTTTTTTTGACTATGACTGGAGATAGGTCTTGTCCTATTAATCCTCTCGAAACACACATAGTTTACACCGAGGGTAATATGGTGATTATCACGGAAACGATCCCTATAGATATCTCCAGAATCCCTGGCGTCATGGAGGATGTTTTCGTCGGAGCAGACTACTCCCCCGAAGAAATTCGAATTTATACAGAGTTATTTAAGAAATTCCGCGACGTTTTTTCCTGGTCTTACGAGGAAATTCCAGGCATAGACCCAAGAATTGTCGAACATGAGATAATGATTTATCCTGATGCCAAGTCGGTAGGACAGAAGCTTCATCCGGTGAATCTTCGAAAAGCGACAACGATTAAGGCTGAAGTAGAGAAACTGCTTAAAGCCAGTTTTATCTACCCCGTACAGTTGACAGAATGGGTGTTAAATCTCGTTTCGGTTAACAAAAAACAAGGTACGATTCGCATGTGCATGGACTTCCATGACTTGAACAAGGCCTGTCTAAAAGATAATTTTCCCACCCCATTTATCGATCATATCGTCGATGAATTAGTAGGCTGCGAGGTCTTTTCATTCATGGATGGTTTTTCGGGATATAACCAGATCTAGATCAAACCCGAAGACCAACATAAAACAAATTTTATTTGTCCTTGGGGAACATTCTCATATCGTAAGATGCCTTTTGGCTTGAAGAATGCTAGAGCCAATTTTCAACCAATTTTCAGCGGGCCATGTCTTTTTCTTTCCATGACCTTAGACATATAGTCGAGGTTTATCTTGATGATCTAGAATCACACTTTCAAAAGAGATCTGATCATCCTACACACCTCCGACTAATCTTCGAACGATGTCTCTACTATCATATTCACTTGAATCCTAACAAATGCAGTTTCTGCGTAAAGTCATGTTGTCTCTTAGGTTTGATTGTTTCGACAACAGGGATCATGGTCGATCCTCTTAAGGTTGAGGCGGTAGTTCAGTTGCCTCCCCCATGCACAATACCCTAGCTTCAGATCTTATAGGGGAAAGTGAACTTTCTTCAATGTTTTGTCGCAAACTACGCCAAGATCACTAAAGGGTTCATGCATCTATTGAAAAATGGAGTCCCTTTATGTTGGGACGAATCCTTTCAATGCTCTTTTGAAGCCTTGAAACATGACCTTACATTTTCCCCTCTGCTTCAGCTTCCTGATTATAACAAAGACTTGTTGTTGTACTTGGCCATTGCAGAGTAGACCATCGACATGGTCTTAGTTTGAGAGGATGAACTACTCGAGGAGCATGTTATTTATTACCTGAGTCGAGGCCTGGTTGGGCCGGAACTCAACTATTCCCATGTTGAGAAGCTTGCTCTGGTAGCAGTGAATGATGTCCAACGGTTCCGTCATTACATTCTGCTTCGCAAGACCACTGTCATTGTCATTGTGAACCCCTTTCAATATGTGTTGAAACGATGGGTCATTGGCAGAAAGATCAATAGATGGATTGTAATCCTCCAGGAATTTGACTTGGATTTTGTTTCCGTAAAATCCAGAAAGTTGTAGGTCTTTGCGGAACTTATTTCGGAACTTCCGGTTGAATCTAGTGATGACACACCTGAAGAATCGCCTATGAAAGGAGATATTTTTATGATCGCATCTTCAGACCCCTTGTATGGAGATATACTAGTCTATCTACAAACTTTGAAGTGCCCTAGTTTTGCTTCTCGAGATGAGCGTCGACAAATTCGCCATCAAGCACAAAACTATCTAATACTCGATGACACTTTGTATCGTGGAGGTGTAGATTGCATTCTTCACTGATGCCTTAGACACGAGGAAGCAGAGCTCATTCTGAACGACTGCCACACTGGAGCATGTGGTGGTCATTTGTCTGGGTTGGCAACAACCCAAAAGATTCTACGTGCTGGTTACTTTTGGCCTACGTTAATCAAAGATTGCGTTGATTCGATCAAGAAGTGCCACCCGTGTCAAATCTTCTCTCGAAATTTGAGAGCACATCCTGCTCCCATGTTTCCCTTCATCGTTGTTGGTCCCTTCACTAAGTGGGGGATTGATTTTACTACATGTCACCCAACTTTAGCCAGGGGGCATTGTTATATCATCATAGCGGTAGACTACTTCACAAAGTGGGTCGAGGCTATGCCAACATTTAACAATGATGGAGAAACAACGACTCTCTTCATTTTTAACCAGATAGTAGCAAGGTTCGACATACCAACGGAGATTATCACTGACCATGGTAGTCACTTCCAAAACAAAATGATGACTAAGTTAACATCAAAGATGGGGTTAAGGAAAGAATATTTATCACCCTACTACCCACAAGTGAATGGTCATGTGGAAGATGTGATTAAGTCTCTCAAGACTATTCTTCAACGAACAATCAATCCTGCCAAGTCAAATTGGAATTTGATTTTGTACTCGGCGTTATGGGCCTATCAAACGTCTGTAAAGACTGCCATTGGTTTCTCACCTTTTCAACTCATATACGCGTTGGAAGAAGTCTTGCCTATTGAGTGTTAGATCCCGTCTTTAAAGTTGGTAGTGGAGTTACTGCTAGACACTTCACCGCTTGAGAAACGCCTATTATATCTCAAGCAACTTGATGAGAAACGTCATGATGCAACCTTGACCAATGAGGCTCATAAGGAACGATTCAAGTGTCAATATGATCAGTCTGTTCGCCCTCGGATTTTCGTTGAAGGCGATGTTGTCTTGGTCTATGATCAAGACAAAGATCCCCTAGGGGCAGGGATGTTCAAACCTATGTGGTTCATACCTCTCATCGTGAAATAGGTCTTAAAGAAGGGCGCATACCATCTGGTTGAATTTGAGGGAAATGCCTTGGAAGAGCCTAGAAATGGGCTCTACCTCAAGAAGTATTACTCTTAGGTTGGTCGCTTGGGTGACTTCTTGTACATATGTATAGTTCTTATACATTTTTTTTTATCTTTTTTGTTTTATGGACGTGTCATTATTTATGTCTTCGTTTTTACTATGGAAAATGTCAAGTGAATCATACGTGTTCTTTGGGTTCGCGAACGACGCTAGCTGACACACTCGGAGGCTTGCTTCCGCAGCTTGGGTGATTTTCACACCTGGAGGCCAGTTTTTATCTTTCAGAGGTATCTGTCTAGGTGATGCCACAAACAATGTCGTCGAGTACAACGCAGTGATAAATTTGCTTCGTGACGCTTTGTCGCATGGCATTTCTCACCTCTGGGTCTACTTAGATGCTCAATTGGTTGTGTCCTAGTTAAACAAAGTCTACCGCGTTTATGATCCTACTTTGCATCGACGTTTCCTTAGGGTACGTCTCTTAGAACATTACTTTGATTACGTTACGTATATCCATGTTCCTACCTAGAGATTAAATCAAATGACAAATACTCTAGCTAATCAAGTATTAGATTGACATGTTGCACACATATAAAAATAAGCACACACATACACATGTACATACATTTGTAAAAAATGTGATCCATAAGACGAATAAAGATGTAAATATATATATGTGTGTGTGTGTGTGTCAAAATGTCAGGAGTACATAGGTGGGCATGAACGCCTCAAAAAATAAGGTTTGGTATACATCATGGGGCTTATGCCCTCAAAATATATACAAAGGTGCCCTCGGTACATAATAGTCTAGCCTATCTAAGATCGGGGCCTATTGGCCCTGCCGTAGTGAATGACGACGTTAGCCAAACACCGGAAAAGATGGACCCAAGTCCGTGGCACCCCCACTACATGAGGTTGCATGGAAGGTGTGAGATCCTCGATCTCATCCATAGGAACTGTACGACTGAGCATGGTGAGGTTGTGCTCCACTTTCCTCAATACTCTCTTAGCCTCTTCGGCTGGAGGCCCCCCTACGACTGTTGTTGGTCTTGCCTCTGGTTGAGGACGTCGCTGAGTCCTCGTGAAGTCCGCCAGGCACACTGGTCCCACATTTGTACATAACAGATACACAAAAGTCAGTACTCTGATACATATAAACTGATATATATAAAAGCAATTAAAAATTAAACAACTTTAAAAAACATGTTACCTAGCTCTCCTTGCTCCTCTCCGGGAGGCACGAACATGTCTAGATCTCTGGAAAATTTAATTCTGGCGTAGGGGTAGTCTTCTATTGCCGGAATCTGTCATGCCCACCAGTCAAATAATTTTTCATCAAAGGCCTCTATGGTCCTCCCTCCTAGCTGTCGTGGCAGCAATGCTGCCCATCTACATACTGATGGGAAGGAGGCCACATGCCCCTATATAGTCTCTCTCAGACTCAGACTGGGCAATCTTTCAAAGAAGAATGAGAAAAGGATAGTTCCAAACCCAAATTTCTTGTTGTTGCTCTCCCGACACTTTGTCAACTGCCTCTTCATGCAAGTGAGCATGGTCATACTCCAGTCATATATATGTGCCTCCTGGCATTGAATAACACAATGCATGTGTGCCCAGGAAGTCTAATGAAGGGTCGCGGATCCAGTAATCTGTTCAATAAGTAGTAAGATCACCCTTAGTGTCAAACTAGTGATCTTGTGAATAGGAAATTGAGAACCTACCTTCTTAGTGTCGGACTCACAGTACATCCTGATGTAGTCCTCAATGTTGAAAGGCGCAGGGGGAAATGTCTACAGATTGATTGGTTCCCCTCTCCTCGAGAGGCCAGTCAATAAGTAAATATCCTCAGTCGTTGGAGTCAACTAATGTCCCTCTATCATGAATGCCTCTATATCTAGATGTCCGTAGTCAACCAGGGTATTCAACAGCCTGGGTTGTACCCTCATAAATGGACATGAAAGAACTTTCACAACCCACATTGTTTCAATGCAACAATGGCAGCAGGGTCCTCATTGACCAATATATCAATGTCTTTGTGTTTCCTCTCCCTCCAGTGGACATACATCATGTTCCATGGCAGATAAAAAGGGAGTTAGCTCTTGCATTTTAATTTTTTCAAGCCTTTTGAGGGTGTACGCGGGCTCTTTTGGCCACAGTCACGTATGTACCCTAGAAGACTATTTTCTGCCTGCGTACATATGCAAGATGTCCTTGGACATCTCGCGTACACGCAGGGCCGCCCTTTTTGGGAGATCGCTCCCCCTGAAAAATAAAAACAAATGCATAAAGAAAGAATGGAAATGCAGGAGAGATACATTTCTACTTACTTGGTCCGAGCAAACGTTCGTTTCGTCCTCATAAGCTCTCGGAATCAACTTCTTTAGCAAAGGGGACTTTTTATCTTTTGGTCAATTTTCAAAATGCAATGGTGAAAATTAGCTGTTAGCTTCTATTTATAGACCTTTTTGGCCCTTTTTGCCACATTTTTGACCCCCTTTGTCGTTTTTTCTGGCTTGGAAATTAGTTAATTCCTTTCCTGAGTTTCTTATTGGATGTTACGATATACTTTTCCTTTTGGTTTGGAAACTTTTTGGGAGATAGGTCACTTTAAAAAATCCTTTGGTAAAAGTTGTTTTTTCCAATTTTTTGCATATAAGTTAGGATTTCACCTCCACTTTCTGCATATCATTGTCTTTTCTGCTTTTCCATAGGATCGATCCCATCGAAGTGCGACATGGAACCATCATTTATACTTTAGAAGTGTCGTAATTAGGTGGTAGAGCCTACCTTTACATGGATTCCCTAGATAGATCCTTGTTGCATTTTGGCATCCATGATGTCTGTAATGACTATAGGCTCGGGAGTCCTTGTTAGTCCTATCATGAATACGAGATTGAGCCTCATCTGTCTGATGCACCATAACTCTTGGCCTCACCCTCGGGACTCCCAAAATGAGAACGCTTTGTTGTTTTTCAAGCTTGATTTGAAATCTGAAAGCAACATCCGACGAGACTGCATTTATGCTTTTTGATCTTGTCTGGATTAACTGAGAAAAGTAACCTCCTGAAGTCTTCTTTAAGCCCTTTTCAGACTCTCTAAAAATGAAAATATTGCCAAGCGATATTGTTTTCCGTCACGCTCGTCAAACTCAAATCTGAAGGCACGTCTGTCTGGCGGTAGTTTACCCCTTTTTCATTCTGGATGGTCAATTGTACGAATAAAGGAATACTCTAGGAACTTCAGTTTGCTAGAAGAGTATTCTTAGGTATAAGTTTAACCCTTTTTGGGGCATGAGGAACTACATTTATGAAAAAGGAACATTGTCCTTAGTTTTGGTTTATCACCTTTTTTCGGGCCTCGGAGATTACTTACGAAAAAGGAACCCCCATGGAGTCCATAGTTAAGCTCTTTTCAGACACCCTAAAATTGAAAAGTGTTGGTTGTGGAGCCTGATTATCTTCTTGATTTAGAGGTCTTTTACTTTCAGTCATGTTT
>SNQJ01S0091956.1:1902-31686 GCA_010110895.2 Picea sitchensis | reverse complement strand
TATTGACCTTTATTACATCCGAATATATTGTTCTACCTATGTGCGGGTTAGGACCCTAACAAGGATTCCCCATGATATTGAAAACCAACTAAGAATTCCATGGGATTAAAGAATGTGTCACATTTGTGACACTAAGAAGGTTGAAGATGAAAAGCACTTTCTCTTTGAGTGTCCAGCCTATACCCAGATTAGATCTCGTTTTCAAAATATTGTCACACTACCAACCTTCCTAACCTCTTAACTCAACAAAAGTATGGTGATCTTGGAAAGCTTCTCTTAATGCTTTTCGAGCATAGAATCAAAATTCTAAAGAATCGCAAGTAATCATTTACCCTCTTAAGGCCCGATAGACCAATTTGGTCTAAGTGGACATTAATCATCATCATCATCAATAATGAAGATTGATCATTAGCTAAATTGTGGTCCTCCATCTTTATTCCATTAATGTATACACCTTTTACTTTCACATTGATGATTTTGGTGAGAGAATAGGCAACTCTTTCTTATTCAAATCCCCATATGGTTATTGTTGATGGGCTCCTCTTCAAATGTTTCCACTCATAGCCCTCGAATTTATGTTGATGGAACTCCTATCCAAATATTTTTTATCAAATTTTTTCACTCACAACCTTAAAATTTCTATCTAAGGGCTCCTTTCACATGATAAAAATCATATTCAATCTTTCATATTAAACTTTAAATTTACTTCTATTTTTTATTAAAAAAAATTACAAAACTACTTGTTTGTTTTTCATGTATATTTTACTCCAAAAATTTACAAACTTTTTTGTTTTCTTGTAAATGATGGTTGATAAAATGTGTGTTTGTATATATATAATTAAAAAAACAAATTTGTTATTTTTGAAAGGAAATAGAGTGATAAAATGTGTCTTTGTATATATATAATTAAAAAAACAACTTTGTTATTTTTATATTTAAATGTATAATTAACACAAACCTACTTGTTTGTTTTTCATATATCTTTTACTCCAAAAATTTACAAACTTTTTTGTTTTCTTGGTTGATAAAATGTGTGCTTGTATATATATAATTAAAAAATAGGTTTGTTTTTCTTCTATCTTTTACTCCAAAAAATTTCAAACTTTTTTGTTTTCCTGGTTGATAAAATGTGTGCTTGTATATATATAATTAAAAAAACAAATTTGTTATTTTTGAAATTAAAAAAACAAATTTGTTATTTTTGAAAGGAAATAGAGTGATAAAATGTGTGTTTGTATATATATAATTAAAAAAACAACTTTGTTATTTTTATATCTAAATGTATAATTAACACAAACGTACTTGTTTGTTTTTCATCTATCGTTCACTCTAAAAATTTACAAACTTTTTTGTTTTCTTGGTTGATAAAATGTGTGTTTGTATATATATAATTAAAAACACAAATTTGTTATTTTTACAAACTTTTTTGTTTTCTTGGTTGATAAAATGTGTGTTTGTATATATATAATTAAAAACACAAATTTGTTATTTTTGAAAGGAAATAGAGTGATAAAATGTGTGTTTATATATATATAATTAAAAAAACAACTTTGTTATTTTTTATATCTAAATGTATAATTAACCGCTAGAAAGAGGGCTTGAACCTCCGACCTTGTGGTTAACAGCCAGGAAATAGAGTGATAAAATGTGTGTTTATATAATTAAAAAAACAACTTTGTTATTTTTTATATTTAAATGTATAATTAACCGCAACCTCCGACCTTGTGGTTAACAGCCAGGAAATAGAGTGATAAAATGTGTGTTTATATAATTAAAAAAACAACTTTGTTATTTTTTATATCTAAATGTATAATTAACCGCTAGAAGGAGGGCTTGAACCTCAGACCTTGTGGTTAACAACCACACGCTCTAACCAACTGAGCTATTCCAGCAACAACATGGAAATATTGTCCTTTAAAATATCGAAGTATTGTTCTTCTTTATGCTACAATAACTAACAGAACAAGATGTCTGAGTCCAGGTTCGAACTGGGAACCTTTAGTGTGTGAGACTAACGTTATAACCAACTACAGCACCTAGACAACTAGGTTTAATCAAATTTTAGTTTGTTTATGTGTATTCTCATCATATTATATCTTGTTTGATTCTCTTGTTCGTCATTAACAAAATAAAAAGAAAACTTCAAACACCCATCCGGGCATTCGAAGCCGGGTTAGAACGGTGGAGGGTACTATGATATCACCATGTTAGATGTGTATTCATTATATATAATTTCAAATGGAAGTGAGAATAATTTAAATTGGTTGCAAAAAAAATTTTGGGGCTGGAATCTGGTCCATAAAAGAAGTTAGAAAATTTTGATTTTGAATTTTTATGATCATGGTAATTATTTAAACCATTTATCATTAAACTTAGAATATGGTGTAATTCTTTTTTATGGATAAAATGTACCAAAATTTTATGAGATTCTTCTCTCAATTATGTGAAGAAAATAAATCTTTTTGTTACAAAATTGACTTGTTCTATAAGATAACATGTCAATGAATGAACCATTTCCCGTCCAACAAAAAAAATAATAAAAAAACATAACTTGTTCTATAGGATGGTCCTATGCAATTGTTCAAAGGAACATTATGTTGAATTAAAAAAACACATATGACAAATTCAACAAATTCAAAAGGTAATGAAAATAGCAAGTGATTTTGTTAGGGTAAGTAGGGTGACAAAATATTTATTTGATGTTATGTGAAGTTTGTGAAAACTTAAAGTAATAAATATGCATTTGAGTAGTAGTTAAATTTGATGGGTGTTTATTCGTTTTTTTTCTTCTGTATTTAATCGTTATATATCAACAATTTTAAATTTTACATGTCAATGACAATGTTTAGTTAACTTTTAAAACCAATAAATTAATAGGTGTCCATTAAAACTTTATAGTATCATTTCTCTCTCTATATATGTATGTATGTATGTATGTATGTAGCTCTAAGATCTCAAATAAGAAACTATAAGAATTTCCAAATTTAACTAAAGAAAATAGAAGAAGCCAACAATCTTGTTTGTTGAGACTTAGACTCTCTGAGATGAGACTCTTATATAATCATAGACGACACCCAGGGTGTTGAGAATCTGAGATGAGTCGTGAGATATGCACAGATTGTGCCCATAGTGGGTTTTTAAGTGTGCTAGAAAAAACCCATCTTTGTCGCAACTCACATCATCCAAATTGCAATCTTGCACCATGCACATTGAATCCTGAAGGTTGTGAGTCACACCATGTAAATTGTAATCCAACATTATGTACACTAAAGCTTGAAAAATGAAGGTTGAGACTCACGTGGCACACCCACACCTATGGGCCATCAATATGCTATATAAAATACCAACCTATGTGGAAGGAATACTAAAATTGAAGGGTCTTTTTGTTGTCCAATAGAAATAATAAAACTGAGTTTCCTTGTTTATCTAGATGAAATATAGATTTTCTATTTGATTTTGAGATTGTTCATTTAGTTTCTTTAGTGTTGGTAGTATATGATATTGAAGTCTCAAGGTAAAAAAAAGTCACAATTAAAGGGTAAGAGAAGAGGGTGTGTCTTAATCGAAACAATTAGGAGGATATTGAAGGTTTTAAATGGAATCTTCCTATAAGCACATGGCCTACTATGGGAGCTTTGGCATACAAAAAATAGATAGTCATGGTGAATATAGTAGACCGCCTATGCTACTACCCAGTGATTTGAAATCTAGACGCTCTATCCCATTCTTGATTGTTGTGACCATTGAACAAACTACCTTTGTACCATTGGGCATATCCCTATACAAAGATATTATAAATTTTTCATTATAATAGAAGTAACAAAAACACATACAATACATAATATTTAAATAATGGGAAAAATAAATATAATACATTATGTGAAGGGTATTTTAAAAAAGAAACAAGTCATAAAAAAATTTACTTGATGAGCACAAGTGCCCATCAAATTTATACCCTGCATTCAAGAGAGCATGAAAGGCACTTGGATTTGGATTAAGGAAATTTTTAACATGAGCAATTATAATAATTTTATAAATGTTCATTATGGATGCAAATAGTGGAAACAATTGATTATTATGAAAATCTAGTGTTATTGATCATTAATAGATCCAAATCATCACTATAAAATAGGTTATAAGATCTATTATATCACAACAATACAGGGTAAGGTGGGATTTATAATTCTTATATTACAACAATATAAGGTAAGAATTGTTTTTGAATTTCTTTTGAAAAGAAAAACAAGTACTGGGAAGGAAAAGACTATCTAACCTTTTCTTTTAAACAATTTCTTTTTCTACACCCATTTCTAAATAAGTACTATTAAGGAAAAGACTATCTAACCTTTTCTTTTAAACAACTATTTTTTCTACATCCATATCTAAATAAGTACTACTAAGGAAAATACTATCTAACATTTTCTTTTGAACAACTTATTTTTCTACACCCATATCTTAAAAGTACTTGTCCATATATAATAAATGTAGGATGAAGAATCTAACACCATAAAAGAAAAAGGAGTTGATCACCTCCTCATGTCCTTGGATAAATGTAGGATGAAGAACCTCGTACCATAAAAGAGAGGAGTTGATCACCTTCTTCATGTCCTTGAAAATATAGACCCAATGTATACATACTTAAATTCTTAACTTATTTGTGGATTGTTTAGAATCAAATTTGAACATTTTTTTTTCAATCATATCATATTAGATATGGAACTTGAATTAGTATAAAAAATCCCAAAGAGATCTATAATTTATATCCATATTTTTTCGATAATATAATTCATATAAAATCCTATCAATTGGAAACATAAAAAAAATCAGAATTGTCATACGTTCCATATTTTTTCGATAATATAATTCATGTAATATGTTATAACATATTACATTAGTATAAAAAATCCCAAAAGATCTATAATTTATATCCATATTTTTTTGATAATATAATTTATATAAAATCCTATCAATTGGAAACATAGAGAAAATCAGAATTGTCATACGTTCCATATTTTTTCGATAATATAATTCATATAAAATCCTATCAATTGGAAATAGAGAAAATCAGAATTGTCATACGTTCCATATTTTTTCGATAATATAATTCATATTTTTTTAAAAATGTTTTTCCTTCCTTCTCATATTAACACCCAAGATTTAATGTAAAAGATTGCACTTATTATCTAAATTTTCTTAGATAAACAGGAAGCTGAGCTGCAATCAGCTAACAGTACATGATGTCTGAGCCCAGGTTCGAACTGGGGACCTTTAGTGTGTGAGACTAACGTGATAACCAACTACACCACCCAGACAACTGTATTAAATTCAATTTTAGTTTGTTCAATTCTATTGTCATCATATTTATCTTGTTTGATTCTCTTGCTCGCCATATATCATGTTTGAATCTCTTGTATTCTCATCATATTATATCTTGTTTGATTCTCTTGTTCGCCATTAACAAAATAAAAAGAAAACTTCAAACACTCATCCGGGCATTCGAAGCCGCGTCAGAACCGTGGAGGGTACTATGATATCACCATGTTAGATGTGTATTCATCATATATAATTTCAAATGTAATTTGGTCATATAAGAATTAGAATTTTGATTCTAATTTTTTTTTCTATGATGAGTGTAAAACTTATATGTAATTGTTTAAATCATTCATTTAACTTGGATGGTGTAACTTTCATTATACCTAAAATGTATCAAATTTTTATGTGATTCTTTTCTTAATTGTATTAAATTAAGAAAAAAAGGAAGTCTGTTTTATAAGATTAGCTTGCTCCATAGGATAACAGGTCAATGAATCAGCCATCTCCCGTCCAACAAAAACAATAAAAATTCAAACAAGATGAAACTACGTATTTCAAATAAATAAAATATATAATTTGAATGCAATGACAGTTTTTTACAAAAACAATAAAAATTCAAACAAGATGAAACTACGTATTTCAAATAAATAGAATATATAATTTGAATGCAATGACAGTTTTTTTTTTAAGGTGTTAAATGGACCATTCAAAATTAGTTTCATCTAAATTTAAGTATATGAAATGTTATCATTAAACTTAAGTATGCTAGTTAGATTAAATTAGTTAGATTAATAACTTGTATTATATCTCTCCATTTAAAATGAAGATTAGATTATTGAAAACAAAGTATTAGGAGATTAAGAGAGTATTTTTATATGCTTTGTCTTCTTTTCTAAGTATCATCAATCAAATTCAAAGTTGACTCTCTTATTTTTTTTTTTAGCTATTTGGATTTTTAATTTCAAGTGTTGTTTCTTCTTACACAACCTATAAACCCTGCAATTTGATTTAGTTTAGTTTAGATAAATCCTGCAATTTGATTTAGTTTAGTTTAGTTTGTTTTTCTCTAAACTTAAAATTTGATTTAGTTTAGTTTAAATAAATATTGCAATTTGATTTAATTTAGTTTAGATAAACACTGCAATTTGATTTAGTTTAGTTTGTTTTTCTTTAAACTTAAAGTATGCTAGTTAAATTAGTAGCTTGTATTATTTCTCCCAAATTTAAAACCAGCAAAATAGATATATTAAGTTTATTATTCTTTTAGTGACGTGTTAAAATTTAGAATCAGGGGTTTCTAAAATAATCATAAACATTTTGTTTAAAGTTAATACATCCTGAATTTATAAACTCTAAGACCAATTTAATCTATAATAAATATCAAGTTTATCTTGATATTATTTAAAGATAAAAGCAATATAATGTTAAGACTCGTAAAAGCCAAAGACGGTAATTGTTCTACGTTTTCTTCATTTTCCAACTATATTTTCCGTTTAATTTTTTCCGAAATTGGGCAAGAATTTGTTGGATTTACATATTTGAGCAGTTAATTCTGTATAATCTAGTGCACCATGGGTTTTTCAGCAATCTGTTTTTGGATTCATAATGCAATTTAAACAACAAAAAAGACAAAAATGTAAAACAATTAGTTTAAATGAAACCACATAATTGTAACACCATAGTCAAAACTAATCTCCATAAATTTAATCTCTTCACTAATCTAAGAATAAGTAAGGATGGTGCTATGCAATTGTTCAAAGGAGCATTATGTTGAATTAAAACAACAAATGGGACAAATTCAAAAGGTAATGAAAATAGAAAGTGATTTTGTTAGGATAAGTAGGGTGCCAAAAGATTTATTTGATGTTATGATATGTAGATCAAATGAAAGTGAAGTTTGTGAAAAAATAAAGTAATAAATATGCATTTGAGTAGTGGTTAAATTTGATGGGTGTTTACTCATTTTTTTCTTATTTAACAGTTACATATCAACACTTTTAAATTCTACATGTTAATGATGACGTTTAGTTAATTTTTAAAACCAAAAAATTAATAGGTGGATTAAAACTTTATAGTGTCATATATATATATATATATATATATATATGTATGTATGTAGCTTTGAGATTTCAGATAACAAATTCTAAGCATTTCCAAATTGGATTACAGAAAATAGATGAAGCCAAAAATCTTTCTCGTTGAGACTTCAACTATCTGAGATGAGACTCTTATATAATCATAGAAGACACCCACATCATTGAGACTCTGAGATGAGACATGAGATATGCACAAATTGTGCCCATAGTGGGTCTTTAGGTGTGCTAGAAAAATCCCATCTCTATCACAAGTCACATCATGCAAATTGCAATCCTACACCATGCACATTGAAACCTGGAGGTTGAGAGTCACATCATGCAAATTGTAATCCAACACTATGCACACTGAAGCTTGAAACTTGAAGGTTCAGACTCACGTGGCACACCCACACCTATGGGCCATCAATATGCTATATAAAATACAAACATATGGGGCAGGAATACTAAAATTGAAGGGCCTTTTTGTTGTCTAATAGAAATAATAAAAGTGACTTTCCTTGTTTATCTAGATGAAATAGAGATTTTCTATTTGATTTTGAGATTTTTTATTTAGTTTCTTTAGTATTGGTAGTAGATGATATTGAAGTCTCAAGGTAAAACAAGCCACAATTAAAGGGTAAGAAAAGATGGATTGGCTTAATCGAAACAATTAGGAGGATATTAAATGTTTCAAATGGAATATGCCTAGAAGCACATGGCCTACTCTGGGAGCTTGGACATACAAAAAATGGATAGTCATGGTGAAGATAGTAGACAACTTGTGCTACTACCCAATGATTTGAAATCTAAATGCCCTATCCCATTCTTGATTGTTGTGACCATTGAACAAGCTATCTTTGTACCATTGCACATGTACCTATACAAAAGTATTAGAAATTTTTCATTATAATAGAAGTAACAAAAACACATATAATACATAATATTTAAATCATGGGAAAAAATAAATATAAAACATCATGTGAAGGGTAGTTTAAAAAAGAAACATGTCATAAAAAAAGTTACTTGATGAGCACAAGTGCCCATCAAATATATACCTTGCATTCAAGAGAGCATGAAAGGCACTTGGATTTGGATTAAGGAAATTTTTAACATGAACAATTATAAGAATTCTATAAATGTTCATTATGGACGCAATGGTGAGTGAATGATCTAGAGTGTATCATTGTATTATTTTACATCTATCTCAATGCTTCCAAAGTGGAAAAAATAGGTGGAATCAACTTGGAGGGTCATTTTAACAAGAAGTCCCAATTTCGAAAATTGGGGTCTAAAAATTTATGGATCCATTTGAGGCATCAAATGACATTTTTTGGGGGTCAAAACTTTCCTAGCTCTAGCTTCGACCACATGATGTTAATTTGCACATCAATTTACCTTTCCAACAATGCAAGAATCACATCCATAGGAGTTCATATGCAAAATTTATGCCTCCCGCAAGTTGACTTACTGTGTTGACCACCATGGTATGAGAGGGTGTCACGTTAGCCCCCATGACTCATAGATATGGGACTAGCCATGTATGGAATTTCAATAAGATTCTAGAAGGTACAAAACCTTGTCAGAATTGAGGATTGTGGAATTTGAAACCCTAACCCTAGATGGCTATCAGGGGATGTTAAATACTGGGCCACTAGGAGGAGAAGGGGTTATATTATTTTTCATTTTATGCCTCTTGCAAGTTGACCTATTATGTTGACCACCATGGTAAGAGAGGGTGTGTTGGGAGGCCTCTTAGGCCCTTGTAATAGTCATCATATATTATACATAGACATTAGCATAAGATAATATGTGGACACATGTACTAATGTGTAAGTAAATGTACGTAGGGGATAAATGCATCTAACTAAGGATTAGTTGGAGTGGGTGCAACCACTCCAACCATTTCTCCTATGTATATATATACTCTTGAAGATGAAATAGAAAGATGGTTGGTTAACCTTCCTACAAATACTTCTTGAGTATGTGCATGTGTTTCTTGATGTGTTTTCCCTAATGCAGTCTCTTCTTGAATGCATCCTCTGATTCCATAGACTACAACACTTTGGTTCCATTGTCGTGTGACTTGATCTGGGACTTCAATAGTGGAAGGAAGATTTTCTTGAGATTCTCATGGAATCGTTGTTTGAAATGCTAGTGGTAATCAAGAACCTTGCATTGAAGAGGATATTGGAGCGACCTTCTTTCTCGTGGGTGAAAGCCCCATGAAAGAAGTCTACAAATAAAAACACATTAGTCTAAAAGATTCTTATGAGCTTGTAAAGTTATTAATTTTGTTGTGTAGGGTTTGATATTTACATAAACTGGTTGGAGTAAATGTCACGCTTTAATTTGAAATCAAAGTGTATGGAAACAAGAAGAATAGGTGCAGAGAATTGTGTATCTACAAAACCATATTTGAAGAAATTTTGTGTGCTTTCATGTTGGAGGAAATCAGTGATACTCGTGTGCATGATCTGTAGCACTCATAAGCATGGAACACCATACAGCATAATACATTTTTTGTAGAATACAAAGTGTGATGGAGTTAAAAAAAAATCATATGTTTTCTATTTTTTGACATCATTTAATGAACACCATTGTAAAAATACATGTGCTCGCCCGCACCCATTTGTATCTATTTGTAAGTAACCCTCTTCTCCATCTTGCTATAGTTAGATAATGATCCTTCCACGACAACAACCAAGTTGTCCCATAACCCAAACCTCAAAAGGAAGTCGATTTTCATCATTGTGGTTGGAATGGCATGAAGTAGAAATATAATGTTGTTGCATCGAATCCAGACCAATAGTGCATCAACTATAAATCTACATGAAGAAACAGTCTATTTTTTAGCAATGGTAGCATTCTTGCCCCTCGACATCAATGGATTTCTTCGTGGTATTCGTCAAGGGTGCGGTCTTGGTCGGGTCGACACCACATTCATAGACCTTCAATTTGGTTGATGAGATCGACTTCCCCACTATTGGGTTTATACTCTTCTACTCTTGAACGAAATTTATGAAGCCGCGGGCAACTTTGAGCGCCAAATTTATACAACTAGACACATATTTCATCAAATATTCCTCTTCCAAAGCAATCCATGGGAGAGATAACCATGGGAGAAAATCCTTTCCAGATAGAGCGAAGCAAATCGATGGACGCGATGGTGGCGAATGTCCATTGTTTTTTAAAATAGGGGGAGAACATGCATAAATGAAGTAGATTGCCTATGCAATTGACTAGAACTATATGATGAGTCGAGAAGTGGGGATACAAACGTAATGTGTCTGGGCATTAAATGTTCTTTAGTCAATCGACTTCACCTGGCCATTTTCTTTACTTTTCTCTATTGGAAGGTTGTCTTATGACATCTTTAGTATCTCCCTATTTTCACTTAGTATTATTTCGATGACCAAGTAAACTAATGCAAGCGGATCACTGCTCAATCTCTTGAGTATAAAATATAATGATATGGGTATCAATGTTACCGATGAGTGAAGCAATTTGAATACTAGAAGGTTTCCTCCAATTGTTGGGAGACCTGGTCGATCCAGTCCCATAAAAAATTATGAAACAATGATATATGTACATTATGTTTGATGAATTACTAAAATAATGCAGTGCATAATCTTTGATTCTCTTTTGATAATATTGAGTTCATGAGAGTCTAAGTCATTGCACATTCTCGGTCGATAGTATATGGGTCTGAGTCACAATGTGGATTTTTCTATAAAATATGTTACATGAAAGGAAGTCAAGTTGATTTTATAGTCTAGTCAGTTGGTATCGAGTCTAGTCAAGTTACTAGTAGAATCAAAAAGGAAAAATGAAAAATATATATGATGTTAGTCCATTGAGTCATACTCATTGTAAAACGTGAATTGAAAATAGAGTTTAAAGGAGGGGGTTAAACGTGCATATTTTAAATGTATGTGATCCCCTACATCATTGTAATGTAAGTCAGATTTTAGACGACAAGATTGGTTCCTCAACAATGTCAGTTAACATCCCGTCGACAAGTAAAAAAAAAATATTTTTTTTCATTGAGTTGTTGAGTCAAGTTGTAGTCAAGTACTCCTTCATGTAATATCCAAGTCCATATATTCTCATATACCATAAAAGTAGAAAGAAGCACATCCATGATTGCAAAGCAACATAGAAACCAGTTTCATGATCAACAATAAAGCATTGAAAGATGGAGCATTGATAATGATCACGTTGGCAGTGTATAAAGGAATTCAAGAAAGAAACATAAGATGATGAGACACACACATGAGAGATGAAATACAAGATGATGGCACAAGAATGATTGAAATGATTGCGCCCCCTGGTATAAAAGTTGTAGAATAGTTCTTGATTTGTGACCTTGGAATCCAGAAAAAAAAGAAATGGTAGGTTGGTCGAAGCATGATGTTCCACCGTAGGGTGTGTGCAGGAGCAAGATGAGCCCAGGATGAGCCACTCACCACTCCGAAAGAACCAAAGAGAAAGGTGTAACAATAGGATCAATAGGACCGTTGTTGGGTGGGAGAAAAACAATATGAGAGTCATTGACTTCACAAGCACTTACCAAATTGAAGATGAAGACTAAAGAGTATCAGGTCAGTAGCTATCTGCACACTTGCTCGAGATGAGAAAGGATTTGAGTGTGGGGGGTATGTTGGGAGGCCTCTTAGGCCCTTGTAATATTCATAATATATTATACATAGACATTAGCATAATATAATATGTGAACAGATGTACTAATGTAAGTAAATGTACATAGGGGATAAATGCATCTAAATAAGAATTAGTTGGATTAGGTGCAATTGTTCCAACCATATCTCCTATGTATATATACTCATGAAGATGGAATATAAAGGAGGTTCGTTAACCTTCCCACAAATGCTTCTTGAGTATGTGTGTGTGTCCTGATGTGTTTTTCCTAATGCAGTGTCTTCTTGAATGCATCCTCTGATTTTGTAGACAACAACAGGGTACTACGTCAACCCCTGTTACTCATACATATGGGGCTAGCCACGTATGGAATTTCAAGAATATTATAGAAGGTACAAAACCTTATCACAATTGAGGTTTGAGGAAGTAAAAACCCTTCATGTAGATGACTATTGGGTGATGTTAAATATCGGTCCACTAGGAGGAGAAGGAGTTCCATTATTTTTCATTGTATCTTGTTCCATAGATAATAAAAACATATGAAAACACTTGGGTGAAATCATGAAGATGGGTGTCTATTTTTCTTTTTTTATGAGAAAAAAACTATATTTTCACAAGTTCTTCATCTTTCGGTATACAAAAGTATTTTTTTTATTTAGAATTTCACTTTACAGTAAAAACAAAACTTGTGAAGAATTGTGTTAGCTTTCCACTAACTATTTTTCAAAAATTTCTTATTGAGATTTGAAATGTCAAGTTGACAATTGTTTGACATTATGTTCCTTAAACATGAAAGGAAAGATAATGATTTATTTTTTTCCCCAATTATGACTATAATTTTGAATCTAACAGATGAATATTATAATTTCTAGAATTTTTTGAAGTTGACCAAGCTCAAAATGTTGAAAATTTTAAACACATGTTTTCTCCTACCTTATATCTATCTTAATTTTTACTTAAAAGTATAATATAAAAATACCCTTTTGAAAATAACACTTTAAGAATTTTGAATATAAATTTTTCTAAATTTTGTATCTATCTGTTAGAGATACTTATATTTCATTTCACAAAAAATTAAATAAAATTAGATAAAATAATGAAAATGAAAACAAATTATATCCGTTGAAAGTCAATTCAATTTTGAAAATAATGATATCAATTTCTAAACTAAATTCTAAGTATTTGCACGAGTCCTCAACCTCCAAAGTTCAGGTAAACTAGACGAAATTATCAGGTTCCTACAAATAGTCACAGTCACTAGTTTTTGGTGGAAAGAAAGTTTTTTCAACGGAAATATATGAAAAAAAAGCTCAAAATGGACATTCCCTACCTACAACTACTCATCTTCCTACTACTCACATTAACATTTCGTACATATTATTATGACTCAGTGCAATGTACAACGGGTATGGCTACCTAGAAGCACTGACTTGTGCTTTGCGACCAGATGTGGAGTATATATCATAACAAACAATAAACATCATGCTTTATCAGTCTATTTTCCATTAATAGCCACATGCAATTTTTATTTATTTAAGTAATAGATAAAGATTTAAAAGTTAAATATGAAAACTTGAATGTGATTGGTGATATGTAATTTAATATGAAGATAATTTTTTTAATAAGAAATATGATAATCAGCTAAGCCTTCACGCTGAGGACTTCCCAATTAAATCTTTACTCTATACTCGAGATGAATGGACGATAATGGCAAGGTTGAAAGGAAAGATGTGCTTAAGGAATTGTAGATAGTCCGCGTCGATTACAGAGCAAGGCAAGGTCGGTTTGGTGGGTTCTTTAATTGTGCAATTATATTGGGTTGGATTTGGGCTGGATTTGGTCGACCTCAAGTCATGTAGCGTGGAAAGAGGTATGTCGTCAACCTAGGGATTCATCTCCCAACATTATTCGTCGTGTACCTCAAGAGTTGACTCATCCACATCCATTTACATTCATGTCGATGCATAAGCACATGGCCACATGGAAACATTCATCCACAAAGTCTTAAAGACTTTACAACAGGTTAGATATTGGTCACCGAAATTATTAACATACAAACAAAAAAGAAAAAAAACTATTACCATTAGTCAGAAATTTGATTTTTTTAATGGTTAGATCTGCATCCTCTACATGTTTAAATTAGACTAGTAGCATGGGAAGAGGTATGTCGTCAACTTAGGGATTGATTTCCCAACTTAGATCTGCATCCTGGATTTGGTTGACCTCAAGTCATGTAGTGTGGGAAGAGGTATGTCGTCAACTTAGGGATTGATTTCCCAACATTATTCGTCGTCTACCTCAAGAGTTGACCCATCCATATCCATTTACATTTATGTCGAATGCATAAGCTCATGGTCACATGGAAACATCCTCACTCACAAAGTTTTAAAGACTCTACAACAGGTTGGATATTGGTCACCAAAATTATTAACATACAAACAAAAAGAAAAAAAACTATTACCATTAATCAGAAATTTGATTTTTTTAACGGTTAAATTTGCATCTCTACATGTTTAAATTAGGCTAATAGTGATGATGATTAAACGTGTATTTTCGTTGGCAATTCAATTTGTGAGGATTAAATAACATTAAATATAAATTACTTACAAAACATTATGATAGAAATAATTTTATCGTCGTAGACTATTAATTTTAATATTAAAACATTTGGGAATTTTATAAATAAAAAATATATTTTTATTTTTTGAAAAATTAAAATTAATAAAATTATCTTTACAAATTTTACAAAAACAATATAAAAATAAAAATAAAAATTTAATAGTGAGTTATTTTACTCTAAATGGATTACAATATAACCAACCAATAATTCAGGAATTTATTACGAAACTGACATCTACCTTGTTGGAGAAAGATCTACTCTTCTCAAAGACATAAGTTTGGGATATGAACGGAAGAATTCATTGATCTAAAAGCAAATGGTAGAAATAAAATTAGAAGTTTTCTATGCAAACAATACTTCATAATCATTTATAGAAAATTTCAAGGTGTAGGGGTTTGGGTCTATTTAGAAAGGTGGTTATTCATTTCATTTAAAAAAGGCTTAAAATAATTTTTATAGATTAAGATTTATCATATGGAGAGTGGAAAATTTGAATCTGAATCTGAACAAAATGGATAAGAGATAAAATACTGATCTTATGTCCAAGAGAATCTTTCGAAGATGAAGCCTAAAAACTTGCATAGTGGCATCACGAACCAAAAGCCTTCCATTTCCTTCTAATTAAGACATAGATATAAAAGGCGTAAGTTCAAAGATTTGCGATAGAAAAGTGACTCGAAATAATCGATGCTATACATCAACAAAGCAATAATAGCAAGAAGAAGAAAAAACTCAAAAGAATAGAAGACTAATGGCAAGCAGAAGCAAAGCCTCTAACTATAGGGGATATGCCGAAGAAAACAACAAAAGCATTATAAAATGAGGTCCCCATCCTGTCAACAATTCTAAAGCTATTACAATAGGAAAAATGTGTTTTCTTAGACTATTTCTATTCTCATTGGAGCTGATTACATCCTTGTAAAAGCTACCTAAACACCAAATAACATTAGACTTGATTACATCCTTGTAAAAACTACCTAAACATTAAATAACATTAAAAATGATACATTAATTGGACGAAAAAGAGTCTGAAATTTAAGGAGCTCTAGGGGGAACTCCTTCATTAGTCTCCATAGGAACAATACCTTTTCCAAACATGTCCGCTCCATTGTTGGCCCCTTCTTCCCTTGAAAGCATTCCACCATGAATAGATGAAGCAAATGTTGTAGGTTGGGTGTTAAGACGAGATTTAATCTTTTGGATTTCTTGATTCCATGTCATCCATCCTCCTCTTGATAGTAGTCAGAGCCACTTTTGTTTCTTGGTTCTTGGAGATTGTCAGGTTGGCTAGGGCCTGCTCAAAATCCCCAAATTTGCTCGAGAGATAATGGAGGGCCAAGCTGTTGGATTGTGTTATTTCTCCATGTCTTCTGAGAACTTGCTTGAAAATTTTCCAAGAAGGATCCATGGTTGGAGGTGACAAAAACCTCGACTGAAGAAACTAGTTTCCCAAAATGACCAAATCTTGGGCCCAAAAAACAGTCAAGGAGAACCCACGACTGATAACAAACATATTAGAATGGTCACAAACATTAACACCAACTGAGCTCGAAATATAGATGAGAACAAAGGTCCCACTGTTATTTGCGTTAGTGAAATAAAGGCAAAACCTAGTTGCCCAGAATGAACAAAGAAAAAAATAGTAGACAAAATTTCCTTGCAACTAAGCATGAGTTATCCCTGGGAAGAAACCCTCACTGCACCCTGAACAACATGGTCACATTGGAACTGCACAAAAAATATAACCATGGAAGAACCCATCACACCCACTTCAAGTATAGAACATCACACCTCAGATTGAAAGGTCGCATAGAGGAATTTAATCCCCAAATGTGCGAGGAGGAGAGCTCGACACCCGAGATCCACCACCTGCAAGATCAGGCTTGAAAAATGAAAGGGGTGGGAGGGACATCAAGGAAAAACATGAGCCCTCCTTTCTCCCTTGACTAAGTTTGTTTCATTGCACAAGATTCACACAAACTGTAATTGTATTGCACACTTACACTTGAATACATTAGGTATATATAGTTTGAGTGAGATCCAACTGATTCCAATCTTAAAGGGATAGGTTGAGAGAATCCCTCAACATCCTCCAACAACCCAAACCAATCCCCAAACTCTAGTATGTAGCATTAATGAATCATTATCTCTAACACCCCCCCCTTAATGCTTACATTACAAAATCTTACAATAATAAAAAAACACAATTACAAAGCAAAAGTAGTTACAACATTTTAACTTTGTCTGGCATGGTCTTCATCAACACATACACCCACTTCGATGCCTTTGGATTTTGCTCTTTCTCATCCTCTTCTTCGAGATTACCATTCAACTCATTTAAAGTATAAATGTTTTATACCATCATTCATGAACTTGTACAATAGACAATATTGACAAACTCGGCTCACCAGGGCTTCCATGAGAAAAGTTGTCAAGTAATGAAGCATCCTATGAACATATCTCCATCTGTCAGATATTTTTCTTTTGGCTATCCATCAGTGTCTAGAAAGGAAATCTGGAAACATAATGTCTTCAAAATTCACTTATGCAAGGTGAATTCAAACATAAGAACGATTGTTCTTGAACCATGGCTTCCAGCTTATATCGAGATAGAAGAGTTCCTACTTTCTTTTACATAAACACGTAAACATATAAAAAACTTTAAGCACAACACACATAATATTTATACACACACACACACATATAATGCATTCCTACTATACGGGTTTCTTCTGCTTCTTTTCTTTCCATTTCTTGATGTTCGCTTGCACCTTTGTTCGCACAGCCTTCTGGAAGTTAGGATAAGGTTCACAACCATAATACTTTTGGAGGAACTCAAGAAAAATAGAAATTGGATTTATCATGAAAGCTTCGACAAGTTTATCCAGAAGTGTAGGTGATTCAGATATTCCATGTCCTATGAATTGCATTGTCCAAAAGATTAGTTGAGAAACAATAACAATCTTCCATGTTAATGAGAAACCCAACCTTTGTCCAAGAATATTACCATTGATATTCATTGTTCAATGATCTCCTTTCGAGATGACGATTGGTCTCAACAAAAACTCCTTTAACTTGATAGATCACAAACTGTTGTGGAAACAACTTCCCTTGGTCAATCATGCATCTCATGTTGTACTAAATTCTTGTCCTCCATCTTCTGGTAGTTGCGTTTCAGTATCTTGCTTCAATTTCATTTATATTGATTCAGATCGGTGCACAAAGGCTATCTCTTTAGACACCATTTGCACATGAGTTGATATTGGTGGTGTCCCAACCAAGTCTTCGGCCTGCTTAGGCACTTCTTCCATTTTCTCTTCTAGAAATTGAATTGATTCTTCCTCATCTACTGCGAGCTTTTCTTTGTCTCCTTCTTGGATATTGTAATCATCCTCCTCTTCTTCATCATCAAATAAAACCACATAGTTGGTTGTGTTAAAGATTTCTATGGTAGGGAGTGGATTTTCCAAATGGGTAGCTCACCTTCAGATCACAGTAGAAATGAATTGCAAACACCAATGATGGTATTGTCTCCCTCTGGCATCAACAACAATTTTGTCCTCAACGAGTGTAGATCATTTATACATATCAACAACTTGAACGCATTATAGACTGACTACTATAATAATTAGAGAAGGTAATGTCATCCTACGATGAATACTAAGTGGCATCGTTGATTTTCACCTGGGCTCCAGCGACAAAGTTTCTGAATGTGCCTTCCCGTAGAGTTTGACAACGATCCTCCTTCATGGAAGATCCTCTCTCATGTTCCCTTCTCAAACCCTTCAACAAATATCTCATAGCAGTAGCGACTTTCAACATGCACATCACTAGAAACTAATCGCGTTGAAACTATTCACAACGACTTCCTCTTAGATGCACAGGCCACCGATGGCTTGATACGTGACTGTGTCGTCCTCTCTCCTAAGCTCTAATACCAAATAAGAAAAAATGGAGAGCATCCATTGCACAATATTCACACAAACTATAATTGTATCGCACACTTACACTTGAATACATTGGGTATATACAGTTGGAGTGAGATCCAACTGATTCCAATCTTAGAGGGAGAGGTTGAGAGAATCTCTCAACATCCTCCAACAACCCAAACCAATCCCCAAAATCTAGTATGTAGAATTAATGAAGCATTATGTCTAACATGTCTTATAATCAACTATAGTATTAAGATGTTGTTTAACATGATAAAGTTTGAGTTCGTAAAAATTTTGATAAAATGTTATAATACGATGAATTATCCTGTTGAATAAGTTAGTTCTGAAATATGATCGATTGATGAATATTCATATCACCAACATTGAGTCACCAAAGACTCCCATATTGGTAATTCTCCTTTCCTTAGTGATACTTAGCCCTTGAAATAAAGCATACACTTCAACAATGTTGATAGAGGCAACACCCAAGCCCCGTGAATAGTGGGTGACAATGTTTTCTCTAGCATCGAGAAGACTCCCACTCTGCCACCCCAATTTAACACTGTTACAATGGATGAACTTCTTATACCTTCAATTAACTATTGTTTCTGCAATAGTTTCCTCATCTGAGGTCAGGACAAGTCCACTAGGGGAAGCTTATAATCATAGCATGGAGGAAGTAATTGCAAGTGGAAAGGGAAATGGAAAGGACAACTTCATTTTCACCCCTTCTAAAAGCTCCAACTATGAGAGTGTCACTGACAACCATTATGTTATCAACGCCAGTACAAGTGCTTTGGAAGGGCTATGTATCCTCTTGAGACAAATGGAAAACTTGAGCAATTTTCTAAGTATCAAGACTTCAAATAAGCTCAAAGCCAGTTTGGGGTCTAGTTCTCAAGTTTTCTAGAGGAAAAACATGCCATTAAATACTAAGAAAGAGATTTTGAGAAGAACAAAGTCGATAAAAACATTGGAGTTTGGGTTGCATTTCTCGAGGTTTTCCAAATGCTAGAAGATGAGTAAAAACCCTGTTTTTTCCTTCGTGGGTGAGGTGATGTGGTTATTTCGTGAAATGTTCCTTGGACATTAACTCAGAGCATTAAACGAGCTCTTGAATATGTTCCACCTTAAGGCTGTAACAAGGGTAATTGTAAAAGAGTCAGTAAGCAGAATACAACAAAATAGCCCAGGACACTCGACGGTTGTTTCCAATCCAACTTGTATTTATTGAAAAGGATGTGAGAAGGACGTTAATGATAAATGCTATGGGTAGGTGTAATTTTTTTAATTTTGTCTTTTCTTATTTTTAAATTAATATTTCGATATGAAAATTTCAATTAAAACTAGATAAAAATTGTCATGTAACTATTATCAACTAATTTAAAATTAGTAATTTTTAAATTTTATAAATAAAAGTAAAGTGAATATTTTATTTTTGAAAATTAAAATTAATAATTTTTTACAAACTTTATAATACATTATGAAATTAAAAAATTAATAAAAGTGTCCATTATGAAATTAAAAAAATTAATAAAAGTGTCAAATAATATTATGAAATTAAAAAATTTAATAAAATTGCCAAATAACATTATTAAATTAAAAAAATTAGTCAAATTTATTTGACTCCTAATCGATTACTATATAACGTGCCTTTCAACAAGTATAATAACTGCATATCTGCCGAAAAAAATTAACATATTTTTTTACGACAATCATATTTAGTGAGAGGAAACAAAAATAATATAAAGAAGTGGACGGGGGAATAATATTTTCCAAATATATAGCAAAAACAAAAGATGTTACATGTGTATTTTTTTTTATTCTAGATATCATGTAAAGTTATTTATTACTGAAATGTCAAATCATAATTTGATATGAAAATGAAATAAAACAGAAGACATTTTTTAGCATATCCTTGAAGCAGCAAAGGGAACATTGAAGTGAATCAAGGTGGTTATGTTGTTCAAAGATCAAGGGATTTGTTTTTTTGATGAAAATAAATACTTCAGATTCCAGAAGGTCTTATAGATGGGTAAATTTGAATGCACCTATGATGAAGGGACACATCATTCTTCTTATCTCTTTCTTAATTGATCTAGTTAGATCTATAGGAAAAGTAGTAACCATTTGTTCCCTTCTGTCTTTGAGCTAAAGATAGGGGTCTTGGTCCAAAGGGGAGCTTAGCCTCTTCGCGGGGTAAGATTCCTCACAACAAATATTTATTTCATCCATTTATTTATGTAGATTGGCTCTGGGCATAATGTGAGGGGACTTTTTAAATCGATAAAACAATAGATGAGATCTTTAGTTTTTGTTTTTATAGTCCTAAATAGTAGATCTAAGGGTGACAATGTGATGAGTTGTAGTGTGCTAATTCCCAAAGAAGGTGTGCTTGTTGGTTTTTTTATTATTGTTTTTGATCCATTGATTGTTTTTCCTTCAAGAATCAAACTAAAAATCTAGACAATTTATTCATAGAAAGTGAAATAATTTAACGTTATCCTTTCTTAATATTTTAGGCATTCACAATACTAGTGGCTCTATATCCTACTAAATTTACAGAAAACAAAAGCCTTACACAAATCACGTCTATGGGGTTTTAATTGTTTTTTACAGGAAATTTTGTTGAGAATGGATGGAAATGGTGTTGAGGCAATGAAATAAGTTACAGTGATCGTGGACCCCTCTTTTACAGAACGAATTTTGATGAATATTTTGATCTGCCTTTATGTTCATATTGTCAATTGCGAAGGGATTATGTGTATACAGAAGTTGGGTCCACCAATTTGGTTAATGAGGAACAATTTGAGAGGTTATCACAATTGTTGGACATGAAGTTTTTGAATATAAAACCCTAAGTATAAAAGAAGAGCGCAGAAGGAAGGAATCACACAGGAGGAAGGAATCCCGCAGAAGGAAGGAATCACGAAGAGGGAAGGATTCACGCAGAAGATAGAAAGGGCGCAAAATGATGTGAAGGGCAGAGACAACATAAAGACAAAATGATAAAGAAAGTGAGCGAGAAAAGGAGGGGAAAATGATGATAGTACGACTTTCCATAAATACAAGGAAAACATAAAATCTATATAAAGAAAAAGAAGTAGAAGAAGAAAAATAGCCAGTTAGCTAAAGACGGCTATGTCATGCATTGTAATGGGTTATTTTTGGAAAGATAAGAATATAAATTGAAACCCTAGATTTTTGGGTATAAATATGTAATGGGTTTCTATTTCTCCCTCAGTCCCACCATAGCAGTGCATTTATTCCCTTTCCAACCCGACAGGGACTACGCTGCCATGTAACACTTGTTTATTAAAGGGTGTAGACATATTTGTGGATCTAGAATTCATTAACCTAAAAACAAAAGGAAAACAAATTATTACCTTCTGTCAAAATTTTGATTCATTTAAATTGTTGGATTTTGGAGTGGGGAGGGGGTGGCGACAGGTTGGCATCCACATCCTCTACATGTTTAAATGAGGTTGGTAGTAGGTGAGGATTGAAACATGTTTTTGATTAAATAACATTAAATATAAATGACAGAAAAAACATTGTGATCCACGACCTCTACATGTTTAAATGAGTTTTAGGCTAAATGTTCTACGGAATGAAGGTTCTCAGATGATTTTTTCCAGGGACATTTGCTCAAAATCTGGGAGAATATTGTTAGATCCGCATATTTGAGTGATTATTTATGTATAATCAGATTTTCCCAGGGGTTTTTCAGCATGTTGAATCCATTTATTCATTCAAAAATCGATTTTAAACAACAAAAGAAATGATTTCGCATAGATTTATGTCCTCGGATTCCAGTGAAAAAAATCATTTTGCAGAAAAGCTAGACAACGTCTTTAAATGAGGCTAGTAGTGATGGCGATTAAAACATGTTTTTTCGTTCGCAATTCAATTTGTGAGGATTAAATAACATCAAATATAAATGGAATACAAAATATTATGATAGAAATCATTTTATAGTAGTAGACTATTAATTTTAATATTAAAACATTTTCGAATTTTATAAATATTTTTTCTTTTTTTTTTGAAAAATTAAAATAAATAAAAATATCTTTACAAATTTTACAAAACAATATAAAAATAAAAAAATTGATATAATATTCAAAGTTATTTGACTCCAACTCAGTCACAATATAACCTTTTGATAATGGAATATAATATAATAATGAAATTTATTTGACTCCAAATCTATTACAATATAATATGTTGATAATTTAGGAATATAATATAATAGTCAAAGTTATTTGACTCCAAATCGATTACAATATAACCTAACCTAGATAATTCATGAACTTATTAGGGAACTCACATCTACTTTCTTATACAAATATATACTCTTCTCAAAGACATAAGTGTGGGATATGAACAGAAGAGTTCATTGATCTAAAAGAAAATGGTAGAAAGAAAATTAGAAGTTTTCTATGCAAACAATACCTCATAATCATTTATAAAAAAATTCAAGGTGTAGGGGTCTATTTAGAAAGATTTTCATTCATTTCATTCGAAAAAGGCTTAAAATAACCTTTATATACTAAGATTTATCATATGGTGAGTGGAAGATCTAAATTTGAACAAACTAGACAAGAGATAAAACTCTGAGTTTATGTCCAAGAGAATCTTCCGAAGATGAAGCCTAAAAAATTGCATAGTGGCATCATGAACCAAAAGTCTTCCATTTCCTTCTAATTAAGACATGGATATAAAGGGCGTAAGTTTATATATTTTTGATAGAAAACTAAGTCGAAATAGTCAATGGTATACATCAACTAAGCAATAATAGAAAGCATAAGAAAAACCTCAAAAGAATAGAAGAATAATGTCAAGTAGAAGCAAAACCTCAAAAGAATAGAAGAGATAACTATATTTTAATTCTTACTTCCCTGTTCCTTTGAATAAACCCCTATTCAACATAACGTCTCTCCACATAAATGTGCTTAATGGAAGTTCACAGTCTCTCAACATTGCTATGAAAACATGTTATATAGCATCACAAGAACCAAAAGCACAGTGAGAATCAGAAATATATATCGACTTGTATCTTCAGTTTCCATTAATATAAACAAAACTTGCAAATGATACAAAAAAATATTGAAAAATGAAAAACAAAGAGTTTTTCCATAGAAAAGTCCCTAGCTACTGTCAGGCAAGTCGTTATTCTGGAAATCTCAGTTCTTCAAGTAAATTTGTCATGCATGTTGCAATACATTTACAATTGTTCTACCATGGGTGAGATTTAAAACTTGTTACATTATTGTTTCACTTAGGCTATTCAACTCCAACTACTAATTAACCAAACTCGAGAAGAAAACAGAGAAAACGAGAAAAAAACCATGTTTCCCCCTGAATGAAGAGCAATAAATTTTGTCACGGTGAACTTGAATATCAATATTGATTTAATGTGGTGAGTGAAATATTGGTTGTAATAGTAATAGGAGGGAATATTTTAAAACTTGAAATTTTTCATATAATAGAAACATGATGCAAATTTAAAGCAGTTTGTGAATTTTGGACTTACTATATACCGCTACATGTTAAGCATACAAAGGTCAAGTAATAGATACACACATACTGAGGAACCTTTAAAACAAAACACTAGGTAAATCATTATGCATGTTATACATGTCCCTATAAAGAAAAAAATTGTGTATCTATGTATTTACTCATCGCAACATTCTCATATCATCTCAGATTTTGTGGACAGTTTCGTAGATTAAAACTGTTGAAACATAACCTTGGGGATTTAAACGGTTCCAAATGGATTATTTACTAGTGTTACAGTTTTTATTTTTATTTTTTACTAGAATTTAAATTAGATTATATTAATACAGGCTATGCCAAAGAAAACAACAAAAAAAACATTACAAAATCAGACCCCCATCCTCTCAACAATTCTAAAGCTATTATAGTAGGCAAAATACTTTTTCTTAGACTATTCCTATTCTCATCAGAGTTGATTACATCCTTGTAAAAACTACCTAAACACCAACTAACCTTAAAAAGCATACAGTAATTGGAGGAAAAAGAGCCTGAAATTTAAGGAGCTCTAAGGGGGACTCCTTCAATATCCATAGGAACAATACCCATGTATACTCAATTGTTGGCCCCTTCTTCTCTAGAAAGCATTCCACCATGAACAAGTGAAGTAGATGCTATAGTTTGGGTGTTAATATGATCTTTAATCTTTTGGATTTTCTAATTCCATTCCATGCATCCTCCTCTTGAGAGCAGTCAGAGCCACTTATGTTTTTTGGTTCTTGGAGATTGTTAGGTTGACTAGGGCCTTCCCCAAATTTGCTCGAGAGATAACGAAGGGTTGAGTTGTTGGATTGTGTTATTTATTCATGTCTTCTGAGAACTTGCTTTAAATCATTCCAAGAGGGCTCCATGGATGGAGGTGATAAATACCCCGACTAAAGAAACTAGTTTCCAAAAATGCCCAAATCTTGGGCCCAAAAAAAAGTGAAGGAGAACCCATGATTGAGAATAAACATATTAGAATGGTCACAAACCTTAAAAACACATGATCTCTAAAGACATATGAGAACAGATGCCCCACTATCATTTGCGTCAGTGAAACAAAGGAAGCACATAGAGCACCCAGAACCGAGCTGGAAAGAGCGAACAAAGCAAAAGCCAGTAGACGGAATTTCCTTTCAATTGAGCACAAGTTTTCCCTAGGAAGAAACCACTCTTGCACCTTGAACAACACGGTCACATTGGAGCTCCATAGAAAATATAACAATAGTGGAACCCATCACACCCACTTCAAGTCTAGAACACCACACCTCCAATTGAAAGGTCACACAACGAAACTTAATCCCTGAGTGTGCGAGGAAGAGAGCTTCTAATCATAGCATGGAGGAAGGAATTGCAAGTGGAAAGGAAAATGGAAAGGACATATTCATTTTCACCCCTTCTAAAAGATCCAACTATGGGATTTTCTTTAACAACCATTGTGTTATCAACGAACATTAGAGTACGTACAGTACAATTGTTTTAGAAGGGCTCTCTATCCTCTTGAGAAAAATGGAAAACTTGAGTAATTTTCTAAGTATCAAGACTTCGAATAAGCTCAGAGTTAGTTTGGAATCTAGTTCTCCATTTTTCTAGAGGAAAAATCAAGTTTTCTAAAGGAAAAAGATGCCATTAAATCTTGAGAAAGAGATTTGGAGAAGAAAAAAGTCGATAAAAACATTGGAGTTTTGGTTGCATTTCTCGAGGTTTTCCAAATTCTAGAAGACGAGTAAAAAAATTATGTTTTTCCTTTGTTGGTGAGGTGTTACACATTATTTTCGTAACCCCTATGCTCGTTAATGATGTAAACCTATCCTTTTTCTTTATAAGGATTAGTGGCCCGAATTCCTAAAGAAAGAAGGGACAAGAACTTTGCCTGAGAGAAGAAGTTGTCTTTTCCTTTGTAAAAACCCTATTAAGGAGGATCATCGCACCCTACCTAATGTTAGCGGTGCAACGATCCCAGATCGTCGCATGTTGTACTAAACCTAGCCTATGGCGTCATCGCACTCTGCTCAGTTCTAATGGTACGATGATTTTCGTATGTGGGAAAAACGAGCATCTTCTCGATGGTTCTAGAAGGAGAAGCTTCTCTGGTGAGGTGGCCTCCAATCGGTTTGGATCTTACTCACTTTTCTGATTTAGTGGGATCATCCTAACCTCCTCACCTTATCCTCTTCATATTATAAAAGGAGAGGAGCTCTCATGGAGAAAGTTAGATTGGAAATTTGGCTTGAGATTGTTAGCTTGGTTAGAGTGGTTTTTAGCTTTGCTTTGTCAAGATAGATTGTGAGTGACTTTTAGATCTATAGTCACATAATATGTGGATCAAAATTGTGTGGGAAACAAGGGACATTTGGAGGGGACCTTACGACATCAAGGCTTTGGTTGTAATCTTTCTTTGTATTATTTAATACATATGCACTTTTCTTTCCTATATGAATCTTATTTGTCCATATTGTATGATTCCTTGATCACATACATAGTTTAATATCAAGTAGGATCTATTATTCTTGTCTTTGTTGGCTTGTGTTATTTTGCAAATATTTCTCCATAAGCCTTGCGACGGAGCTTGGATTGCATTGGTGAAGTTGGATATTCGTTATTTAAAATGTATGTTCTAGATCCATTTCTCATTTGATCATTGAAATCTAAGGAAAGAGTAGTGTATTGTTTTGTTTTGTTCTAGTTTCATAGTGAAGCTAGGGAGATAATTTTGTGTCTGCACTTACCGATTAGTTCGATAACAAAATTGGCGACCATACTGGGGAACATATTTTTTTCCTAGTTTGTATTTCTTTCTTGCTTTGATTTCCTAGGTTATGTTTTCTGAGTCACTGGGAGATCCAGTTTGACTCTCTGACTGTTTAACCTCACTAGAAAACCTTCATGCTTTTTATTTCTTCCTTTTTTCCTTTGATCATCACACCCTTCTTTGAGGGATAGTGTGACGATCTAGGATCACCGAACCCTACCTTTTGACATAGTGCGATGTCATTGCACTGTATTTGTTCCCTAGCCTGCGATTATCAAGGATCATCATGTTGTGTTAGTCTACAGCCTACGATGATTGTGAAATAAATTGATTTTTGATGGTTTTCCTTTCCCAGATCTTAGATATGGTTTTGGGGTGAATTGTCTAGTCTAATTATAGTCTGCTTGATAGCTTTGAATATTCTTTTAGCTATATTTGAAACAAAAGTCTTAATTTCTTTATTTGCATTAGATAGGAGGCATCCTTGCATTTGAAGTAGCGAAATTGCATGGTTTTTGGATTTTTTGGTCTTGAAATCTTAAAAAAAATCGAAGACTAAGAATTGTGTATTGGTGTATAGTCTCTTTGTCTCATTTCTTGAAGATCTTGATATTTACGAGTTTAATAAAATATTGGTACATTGTGCATCTGGGAATGATAAACGTTTTCTCCTTCTCATAATATAACTTTCATCGAAGTGAAATATTTGCATTCTCATTACTTTTCATTGTTCAGAGTCGGTCAAAACATCATTTAGTCCACACCATTTTCCTCTTGAGTAAATAAAAGCCTTAAAATATAGCACTTATAAAAATTGATTAGACATTTTTATATTTTTTGGTAGCAAACCCACATTAGATTAGTTGTAGGGCTATGGAATAAGTGTGAAAGATAACTTTCCAAAGCTGCAAACAAACATAGAATCTTGGGTTAGGGAGTGGTAAAATCCACTTATTACATTTTGTCCTGAAAAGCCCTTATCACACAAGGGTCAATCACGAGGTCGCATTAACACTGGCAGAGTTACTCACCCTGCTTTGTTGGTCTTAGTGTAGAGATTGTGTGTATTATTGGGGGTCACTTGACGGTATACCCACGATTATGTGTGGGAGCTTCTTGAGTTGATTTTGGGCTTAGATACCCTACCTTTGAGCATGGATCGGACTATCGACTATTTCCCCAGGCATCATTGGAGTAATTGGCAACCTTAGTGGCCTATCTCTTTAGGGTCTTTACATGAGGTGACTGTGGAGGGGCAAATCTTCACGGTACCTGGAATCGATGTTGGCCAAACTCACTCAGGCTCCTTGGAGGGTATACCCACGTTTATGTTGGGGAGCTTGCACTAGGGTGTAAGTCTGTTTAGCAGGTCATCAACGTAACTTTTTGTTGGCAGCCAATTCACATTTTTCATTGTCTCATAAGCTGCCTACACCAATGTTTCACAAACATTGATTTTTCATCACAATTTTCAAATGAACGACGCTTTTATTCTTTGCGCCTTTTTGCACGCCTATCTTCGTTTTGTTTTCAGAACTGTAAGCGTGAAATCTTAGTCCTTCAAAGTCACATTAGAATCGTTGTTGGAACTGATGTCATCCTTTTGATTGATATGCCCTTTCCGCTTACATTACACTTATCATTACCCAGCTGGCAAATCTTTCGATCTGTACTCATTGGACATTTTTTGATTGATTATGTGACTTGGTTTCATTAGGTTTGTGATGTTTTGGATTTACATGTTTCTTATTTGGCCTACTTNTCTTTGCGCTTTTTCGCACGCCTATCTTCGTTTTGTTTTCACGATTGTAAGCGTGAAAACTTATTCCTTCAAAGTCACATTAGAATCCTTGTTTGAACCATTGTCATCCTTCTGATTGATATGCCCTTTGCGCTTACATTTCATTTATCATTACCCAGCTGGAAAATCTTTCGATCTGTACTCATTGGACATTTTTTGATTGATTATGTGACTTGGTTTCATTAGGTTTGTGATGCTTTGGATTTACAAGTTTCTTATTTGGCCTACTTAGCCATTGGGCTCACAACAATGCATAGGCGTTATGGTTAAATATTTCACATATGACTTTTGATATAATCACCATGTTAATGTTTTTATAACTATTGGCATGTTGAAGACTCTTTGGCACCTTGGCTAAAATACTTATATGAGTTGTTACAAGACATTGGCGCATGGTTGATTATTTGATTTTGTATTCAAATTGATTGATTTATGCGCACATTGGTAGGCACATATCTATTCAACTTCATTGTTTGTGCACGTGGCTTAATGGTTGAACTATGCTTTAATGGGTAGAATAGTAAACTGGCATGAACAGAGATAACCTCTATCACCCTCACACACTTTGCATTGACGCTTGCCTCCTTGCCAGGGTTACCTCTATGGATTTTTGGGAGAATCTCTTAGCCTAATCTATTCAAACACTTGTCCCTTAGCCTGGATCATTGTGTGTTATCTCTTGGCTGCCGAAGGGCGAATTAAACCTCCAAGGTGTTCAGAGTCAGGTGTGTTTTCATTTTGCCAGAGAAGTTTGCCCCGAATTTGCTCCTAGAGTCACGTTTTTGCGTGAGCGATTCTGGGCAGATGGTTTTGAATTAGCTCGAACGGTTGAAAACCCAGAACCATTTTTAGCCTCTTTACCCTCATCGCAGACGGCTTCTTCAGAAAGTGAGCCATTACAGAGCTCTAGCTCGTGTTTTAAAGGTCATTTTTCATATCTCCTCAATGGCTTGGGTTTGTGTGCATGCTTATCACTTTTCCAGATCTGTGCTAAAGGATTATTCATATTTTAGTGGGTTGATTGATTTATCCACGGAAACATACCCTAGAGCTATCTTTGTCTCAGGAATTAAATCAAGTTGATTAAGGAGCAAATTTAT
>SNQJ01S0091955.1:74364-92356 GCA_010110895.2 Picea sitchensis | reverse complement strand
GGATGTTTCCCCGTAGGGGTTTTACCACGTGAAAACATCGGTGTGTTGATCTTTGATCTGGTTATGTGAGTGGTTACTGAAGGTGTTCATCCTCTGTTGGAATACCTGTGTTGTCGAACATACCTTAGCCAGAGGGCACGGTTATATCATCGTTGTCATTGATTATTTCAAAAAATGGGCCGAGGCTATGCCTACTTTTATTAATGATGGTTGTACTGCAACTCTCTTCATCTTTAACCACATCATCACTCACTTTGGTATTCCACAAGCCGTTTTTGTTGATCACAGTTCACATTTTCAAAACCATATGATGAGTGAGTTACATGTCAAGTTGGGTTTTCACCATGAGAACTCATCCCCCTACTATCCTCAAGCAAACAGACAAGTTGAAGCTATCAACAAAGTCCTTAAAACCATGATCCAATGCATGGTGGGGGAAAACAAAACTTCTTGGCATTTGCAACTCTTCTCCGCCCTTTGGGATTACCACACCTTAGTAAAAAATGCAACTGGATTCAATCCTTTCAAGTATTACCAATCGAGTGTGAAATTACTTCATTGAATCTCACAGTAGAACTCTTGCCTCACACCTCTTCTGGAGAGGAACGTTTCCTATATATGACTAAGTTGGACAAAACACGTCGTGATGCTTCTCTTGTTAATGAGACATATCAAAAACAAATGAAGAGTCAATATGAAAAATATGTTCAACCTCGTACTTTTGCAGAAGGAGACCTAGTCCTCGTTTATGACCAGGCTCACGATAAGCTAGGGACAAAAAAATTAGAAGCTTTGTGGCATGGACCCTACATCGTAAAACATGTATTATATAGAGTTCCTATGAGCTAGCTGACTACGACAAAATCTCTCTTGGTGAACACTGGAATGGGATTTACCTTAAGAAGTACTATGCATAGAACATCTCGCATGTGTGCTTTGTACACTATTGTACTATAGTTTTATTTTGGTGTGTCTTTTTCTCTTGCATGTATGAGTTTTGTTTTAGCCAGTTATACTTTGTCTTGTGATTGCATGCACATATGACATCTCCCTTTCATATCTTTATCGGGTTTGCAGATGGTGCTAGTCGACACACCCAAAACATTTCTTCTGCAGCTTGAGTCATTTACCACTTTGATGAGTTGGTGAGTTCAAGAGGTGTTTTCCTAGGATCGACAACCAATAATGTGGCAGAATATCACGCTGTCATTGGACTTTTAACCGAGGCATCCTCCCTAGGTATATCTCTTATAATCATTAACCTAGACTCTCAAATCGTGGTTTGTCAGCTGAATCGATTCTATGCCATTCACAACCCTATCCTATTGTGTCTCCACCTATGAGTTCGTCATCTTGAAAGAATGTTTGAATTTATAGAATACAGACACATATCAAGAGAACTCAATGCAACTTTAGATTCGCTAGCAAATTATATTTTGGATCGGTATCTCGCGCATAGATACAATTTTATAAAGAAAATGAATCACATGTACATTAAAAACATCACACAAGATAATTCATAACATCATTGGCACCAAAAAACTCACACACAAACACACACACACACACACACACACACACACACACACACACACACACATATATAAACTACGTGATAGAAAATTTTTGTTTACATCAAAAAGTACATAGAAGGGAAAAATATGGGCCCTTGTGCCCATGATATCATCATGAAAAGACTACATAAAACATATATAGGATCGTATTCCTCCTACACCACATTGTGCTCCAAGAATCACACCACTGCACAAGCCACTTGTCGAAGCAAGTGGTTCAAACTCTCGGGAACCCCCATTGTATGCCTATGCAAATGTAAAGGTATGTCTCGCCTCCTGAGAGGTGGAACACCCATTGTAAGACCTCGGAGGTTCCTGGAGACCTCCCACCTCCACCTTGTTCTCTACGACTATCTGCACGTCTCCGCGACGCTCGAGTGTCGGTATCTCCATCGGATGTGATGCACCTATATCTCCATGATGAAACAATACATTTGTTAAAATCCTTCTTTGTACACATAAAAATAATATAAATTTCAAAAAAAAAAAAAAAAAAACACTTGACAAGGTTTTGGTTTCGTACTTGATGCATCCTAGATAATACCCTCTGGAAGTACTAAATCCAGGATACCTCGAAAATCCACTCCGACGTATGGAAATTCGGTCCCCAATCTTGGAGACAAACTCGTCCACCTTTCCATACATGGTTCAACCACCGATCGTGCCATAAGTGCAATCTGCGGCTGTATCTGAGGTATTCTCTCTAGAAAGAATGAAACCAAAAAGGAACCATAACCAAACAATTTATGTTTCCCATTCCCACACTTCGTAATTTGATCCTTCACATTGCAAAGGAAACCTGCACTCCAGTTGAATAACCTCGGCTCCACGCATTGTAGAGCATAAGACATTTGGGATTTTGAAGCCAAATGCACACTTGTGCTACCTTATAGGTTGGTTATGGAAAACAAGATAGATCGTAGTGTCAAATCTTTGACCTCTTTGATCACGATTCGTCCTTCGACCAATCGTGACCCAAGAACACAATGATCAACCACGTACACCTCGGTAGGCTGAGGAGTTTCCCACTACCCAGACAAAGTGATAGGAGCCCCTCTTCTTGAGAGGTCGGTCAAAAATATACATCCTCAAGCTCGATTTTGAGCATTTGTGGCCCAATTTGGAATGCCTTCTCGGCATCATCCCACAATCCAATTAGATACTCAAGTAGTAAGACTTCATTTTTCAACTTTTGCAATTTAAAATACTTGAGCAGGCCACAATTCCTCAAAGTGGCCCTTGTCTGGTGGTTTTGCAATGCATCTATATCATCGAGCCCATGCTCGCGCTCTTTCCAATTGATTATGGATTTTATCGGTGTAAACTGCAAGAACATGCAATTAATAGCCATTAATCATCTTCTCACAACAAAAATTTGGGTACTTTTAGCATAAATAACAACTTATTTTTAGCCCCCCCTAAACTCATCCATAGGGCGCTAGCACTCCCCTGGAACACATACTAGGGCACCGAAAATATGGTCGGCGCTCCCCTCACCCCTTTGAGGGAGTGTTGATCTAGTTCGACGCCCAGGGCTTCCTAGGGAGCCCAAGACAAGACTAAAAACTAACTAAAAAAAAATTCTAAACCATGAAAAATGATTAGAATGGGTTAATGACCAACCTCATCCCAACATATGTGAAAACGGTTAACCGTAGCTTCAGTGCCAACAGCTTGAAAATAGCCCTCCGAAGTTGAAAATACCAATGCTAAAAGATATTGGTAAAAATGAATTGGTAAATAAGATTCTTAGTCCTATTTCACTATTACAGGGCTCATTTTTGCTAATCTATAGTTTCTTTTGGGTTTTAAAATCTTTTTCGGAGATGTTACTCATACCCTGGATGTAGATTTGTCTTCACTTGTAGGTTTCGAAGCAATATTTTTTCGTTTAACCTTGTAACACTGACGAGCACGGTCTTTTTTCTTTCTCACGCTAAAAAAAACATGAGAATGTAACTGAGTAGACTTTTATCTCTTTTTCAGACTCATAAGGTTATATGAAAAAGGAACCCCTCAGAGTCTCCTTTAAACTCTTTTCAGACTCTCTAAATATGAAAAGATTGTCGAGTGATCTTGCTTCCTTTCACACTCATTTAAAAGGTTTTGAAAGGGCACCTCCTGAATAACCGTTTCTCTCTTTTTCGGAATTCGAAGACTAATATTACGAAAAAGGACAACCCTAGAGTCATGTTTAAGTTATTTTGAGACTCTCTAAACATGAAAAACCACCGAGTTTTCCTTCTCTTGACTCATTAAAATTACATATTGAAGGGCCCATATGGGGCCAAACCATTACTTCTTCCAGTTCATTAAGCAAAGGAAGAGGAACTTACCGAAGGTGAGTTATATAGAGCATGTGTTATCCTCCTAGAGCTCGTTAAAATAAAAAGAGGTACTCGTCTATCTGGATGGGGGAAAAATTGAAGGAAGTAAGTCAAGCCATTTTTTAGAATCATCACAAGTCACTCTTGCAATCGCCCTTGAAAACGACACATTGTATTTACATACATTTTAATCTGCTGAACCTTTGCACTGAACCAATCCTCTGAGTTTATTTACTCCTTTGGGTCACCCAACGAAAGTCATAGTATCCATTGCATCATGTTTTGGTCCATGTTACATTTATGTTGTTTGTGCTTCATTGTTCAATGGAAGTATCTGCCTCGAGATTCAACCATCACAAATTTCCAATTTCAATACCCATGCTAGTCCATACTCATTTGATTCACCATCTTACATCTCTATGTAAGTTTCGTGTCATTGATGTGGGATACATCTAGGCCCTCCTTCGATGAGTATTTTCCTGTCGACTTCAACACGTTATCCGGGAAATTTGACTTAGAAACTAGTTAGTACCTTTGGACCTGCATGCCTCAATGGAAGGCCTCCTCGCCTCTGACATCAAGTTTACATCATTGAACTCTGATCAAATGATTCCATGAATGTTTGATTTCAACTCATCTATTCACATTCGTTGGATTGTACTAGGGTACCTTGGGAGTCATTGACATCATTGGTGATTTCCCTTGCACTTGTTAACGGTTTACCTCAATGATCGATAATCAAGTGGTTTATACCATGTTTGACATCAAAAAATCTATTCACATGGATAGATTTGTACCACATCAGGATTGGGAAGAAGACCCTAGGTTGAGTGTTCACTCTGATATCTACTTTACCCAGGATGCGAAAGGAGATCATTTGAGCATATTGATATATATATATTTTCACATAGATCCACTTCGTATTGGTCCGTGGCTATGTTTTGTCATCTCATAGATCCACTGTGTATTTCTTGTGGCTACGATCAGTTCATGTCATGGAAGTATAGATCCACATTGTATCTTTGGTGGCTATACCTTTAAGTCAATATGATTATGGATCCACAGTGTATTTGGTGGTGGCCATACCTTAAAGTTCTTTATCACTCAAGCATAGGTATGCCTACCTTGGATTTGAAACATATCATAACATTTGTTTGATGGTTGTTTGCAACTTCTACCAGGTTCTCTGACTCCATACCCTTTCTTTGAAAGTGTTAGCATCAGAAGTCACCTCTGGATTGCGTCAGAGGTAATCCTGATACCCATCAATGTTTAGGTGGAAGTTGGTTTAAATGGGTGGGGGTAAATGGACAAAACTCAGTAGTAGAATGATGTTACAACACATAACCAAACAAGAAATGCACAGGGAAGTGAGGGCCACATTAACTTCAGTCAGTGGGTTGATTTTAAATGAGACCAAAGGGAAGACTTGATGAGAAAACGAGAACAATATTGCTATGGGCATCCGGCCTTCCAACAGCTTGAAGAAGATAAAATCAGGCTCGATGATGCTTTCAAGCCCAGGTTTTAGACACTGAAATGTGCCCAAATGACAGTTCCAACAACACGGTGATCAAACCTACATCACTATGCGGCCACAAAAACTCGACTGGATCCTCCAATTCCGAGACATTTAGTGCAAGAGGGAAAAATATAACAAGGGGAGCTGATTAAAACTGGTCATTATGCTATTGTAATAAAAACTACATTACAACAACATAATAACCCTCGACTAGATCCTCCAATTCTGAGTGTCTTAAAACAATTTTTACAGAGAGATGGAAAGAAACTCACTTCTATTAATTGAAAGTCTCAAATCAACTACATAAACAAACATAGTTATGGTGCTAAAATATATTACAAAATGGGAGCTCTTCTCAACCAAAGACCTTTTTAAAATGACAGAACTCCAACCTATATACTCAAAATAGTTCTCCATCCTCAACAGAGGCATGCTCGAGCTTCCATGGCACTGCGTCACTTCAATCATACTTCTCCTGTGGTTTTCTTTGCACACGTTTTCCTCTGCCAGATGCAACTTTGACTTTCCTGCTTCCTCAGTGCCCTGCTATGTCAGACTGTGCACGTAGTCTCTCTGTGCACGTGATCTCATACTATCTGTTGACAGTCTGCTTCCATAGTCAGACCATTTTGACTCCCATTCATGGGGGAGAAAACATTTCAACTACATCCCCTTACTTCAATAACTACCTTTCTCGGGATCGAGAAGGCCCAAGTCAACACTGCACCTGTAGGACGCGACAGTCTCTGCATTCTTCCATCTGGAGCTGAGTTGGATGCTTGCAGGGATGGCTAGGTAGTCATGGACATGGATGAAGATTTGGCAGGATGATGAGCACGAATGGCAGGCTACTGGGTGTGCGATGGCCAGGTGGAGGAGACATGGAGGCTAGGAAGAAGCTGTGGGGGCGACACAGGCGGGAGATGAGGTGGCACATGCGGCAGGAGATGAGAAGGGGAGAGGCGACAGATGGGACAGTGAGTGGAGGACAAGTGCGAGGGAATGAAAGGGGAGTGAGGGATGTGATGAAAAGAGGAGAGAGATGAAGTGGAGGACAACTTTCGGCGGGACGATTGTGGAGTGGTCACTTGTCGGCCTGGGATAGGGAATGCGCACATCGGGGCCACAAAAAGTGGTTTGATTCCTCCCCGCTTTTGGGTTCGATGTGTGTCTATGGCCGACACGTAGTGCCTAAAAAAACTACAGTTGTTGTCCCCGACCTGCTCTACCTTTTTTAATGAACGTGCATGTTGAGGCCCCGATATGGCCAACGACTGTCGATCTGAGGCGCACTGATCCTATCCGTCTAGATTTTCATGCGTCCTAGCACAACGTGCCAAACGGTCACATCACTCCAATGGACTTAGAATAAGCACCATTTAGTGGGTTTCCAACCCCATTCTTAGCATTTTTCCACCCAGGGGCCAAACCCAGTGGGAAAAACACCCCATACCATAATATGTGATAACATTAGGCTCCATGGGGGATAGATTCCTCCCTATGAGGCTCTAAGATCTCCTTTTGTAGTTCCAGTCGCCTTCTGTTGGGTTATGGAGTCAAGCTCAAAAACACCCTGCTAAGGAATATATGCCTAAAAATAAAATGAAAACAAACACACATGCTCCAAGGAGCTTATTTATGTATAGTCCTAGGCTAATTGATTTTTACAAAATTTTAGGTAAAAACAAACTTCCACCATAGCCATTCAAGTAACTTCCTAACTGGAAGCTCCTTCATTCTGTCAGTGATCAGTAGTAGATGATGCAACCATGACAACAAAGCAGTTTCATCATTCATCTTCTCTCCCAAGGATGAAATTGAGATAAAATAGGGAAGCTCCAGGGCATGAAGTAAATGCCACTCCATTTACTCGTTGATAGGCTCATAGAATGAGTGTCAAGTTTTGTGAAATTTGAAGCAGAAGGCTCGTTCTTCTCCACAATTGCTCATGAAGGGATGAATATCATTGGTAGGTACATGAGAATGGGAAGCTGATATAGGATGACTGTCCTCAGATGATGGATGATGGATGACAGGCTCTGGACAAGAGATAAAATACCCCTTCTGTTGCTCCTCTGGTTCCTCTTCTTAGCTATCCCAAGGGTCAGATTCATAAGAATCATAAACATGACCCGTGGGAAATCTCTTCTCTTCATTCTGCTATTCACTGATTTCCGCAAGCCAAGGATGGTTCATTTCCTCATGATAATCTCCTTTAATAAAAAGAGGATAAGGCTCTACTATGTGCTCTTGGATATCCTGCATATCCAACTCAGAATTTGATTCATAGCTGTCATATACATGTTGATTTCTCTTCTGGTTCATCTTCTGTGATGTAGGGCTCTGCTGCTCTTCTGAATAATCATCAAAGCTAGGGACAACAAAAACCTCAGGAGAAGAATGTAGGGCCTCTACAGTCATGAAATTTTCATCATCATCCTTCGTAGGGATGCCAAGGACATCTGCTTCAAGGGATGGAAAATCCTCTGCATTTTCTTCAAAAAGGCAGCACTCATGTTCTGCCTTCAATTCCTCTAACTTTGTAGAAAGAGACTTTACCAGCTCCATCAAGTCACTTAGAGCCTCTTCTTATTGGTATTCATCCTTACAACTTTCCTCTAATGCAGATGAACAAGGAAGAGAAAGAACTGATTTCTGATCCAAGTCATTAGGTTCATCCTCACAACGTGCATAAGAAGCAACTCTATATTGAATACAATCATTGTATCCCTCACAACAACTATGACAAATTAACTCAGAGGGATAAATTTTTTGACAATGAGCATTGAAGGCTGCATGAAATTCTCCTAGTGAAGAAATGCTAGCAGGGGGTAAAGAATGATACCACTCACGAGCATCCCCTTCTAACGAGAACATGAACATATTTATTAATACATCCTCCTGATGTATCTCCCATTGGTGCATGAGTTCATGAAACTCTTTGAGATGTTGACCAGGGTTTTCCTCTTTATGCTCTCTAAATATAGGCAAATAATCATTCCATTCATTTGGAGCAGGAACAACATTGGGAAAACCAGGGACAACAAAAAAATTAAAGGGAGCAAACCTCTGAGCTAGGATTCTTTCCATTTCGAACCAATGGAGTCGCCAATCAATTCTTCAACCATTGAGTCGCCAGGTGAATGATGTGTAGAATGGGTGTGTCTGGCCTTTGTTCACCATCAAAGACCATATATGATCATCGTGTTCTCCTGAGGGATACCAAGTGTAGCTAGAAGCAGCCACACTGAAACAATGGAGTTGAGACAGTGGAGTCACCAGGTGCACAACTGCAATCTTCAAAGGTTCTGATTTCTGATGCACCCTCAAAATCAAAAGTTCGTTGTTGTTCTACCCAGGAAAAATATTCAATTCTTTCACGACAATGGCATCAGAAATGTTAGCACTAGAAGTCACCTCTGGATTGCATCATAGGTAAGCCTGATACCCATCAATGTTTAGGTGGAAGTTGGTTTAAATGGGTGGGGGTCAATGGAAAAAACTCAGCACTAGAATGATGTTACAACACATAACTGCATAAGAAATGAACAGGGAAGTGAGGGCCACATTAACTGTAGTTAGTGGGTTGAGTTTAAAGGAGAGCAGAGTGAAGACTCGAAGAGAAAATGAGAACAAGACTGCTATAGGCATCCGACCTTCCAACATCTTGAAGAAGATAAACTCAGGCTTGATTATGCTTTCGAGCCCAGGTTTTAGACACTGAAATGTGCCCAAATGACATAGTTCCAACAACACAATGATCAAACCTACATCACTATATGGCCACAAAAACTCGACTGGATCCTCCAATTCCGAGCCATTCAGTGCTAGAGGGAAAAAGATAACAAGGGGAGCTGATTAAAACTGGTCACTATGCTATTGTAATCAAACCTACATTACAGAAACATAATAACCCTCGACTAGATTCTCCAATTCTGAGTGTCTTAACATAGTGTTTACAGAGAGATGGAAAGAAATTGACTTCTATTAACTAAAAGTCTCAAATTGACTACATAACCAAACACAGTTCTGGTGCTAAAACGTATTACAAAATGGGAGCTCTGCTCAACCAAAGACCTTTTTAAAATGACAGAATTCCAACCTATATACTCAAAATAATTCACCATCCTCAGCAAAGGCATGCTCAAGATTCCATGGCACTGCGTCGCTTCAGTTAGAGTGCTCCTGCAGTTTTCTCTGCACATGTTTTCCTCTGCCAGACGCAACTTTGACTTTCCTGCTTCCTCAGTGCCCTTCTCTGTCAGACTGTGCATGCAGTCTCTCTGTGCACGCAGTCTCTCTATGCATGTGATCTCAGACTATCTGCTGACAATATGCTTCCACAATCAGACCGTTCTGACTCCCATTCACGGGGGAGACAACATTTCAAATGCCTCCCCCTACTTCAATAACTTCCTTTATCGGGATCGGGAAGGCCCGAGTCAACACTGCACCTATATGATGTGACAATATTTGCATTCTTCCATCTGGAGATGAGTTGGATTCTTGCAGGGATGCCTAGGTGGTTGTGGACGTGGACGAAGATCTGACGGGATGATGAGCACGAATGGCAGGCTACTAGGTGTGCGATGGCCAAGTAGAGGAGACACAGAGGCCGGGAAGAAGTTGTGGGGGTGACATAGGCAGGAGCTGAGGTGGCACAGGTAGCGGGATATGAGAAGGGGAGAGGCGACAGGTGGGACAATGAGTGGAGGATAGGTGTGAAGGAATGAAAGGGGAGCGAGGGATGTGACATACAGAGGAGAGAGATGGAGTGGAGGAAAGATGTCGACGGGACGGTTATGGAGTGGCCACTTGTCAGCCCGGGATAGGGAATGCGCACATTGGGGCCACAAAAATCAGTTTGATTCCTCCCCGCTTTTAGGCCTGATGTGTGTCTCTAGCCGACACGTAGTGCCTAAAAAAACCACAGTTGTTTTCTCCTGCCCGCTCTACCATTTTTAACGACTGCGCATGTTGAGGCCCTGATATGGCCAACAACCATCGATCCAAGGCGCGTTGATCCTAATCGTCAAGATTTTCATGCGTCCTAGAACAACGCGCCAAACAATCACATCACTTTGACGGACTTAGAGTAAGTGCTATTTAGTGGGTTTTTAACCCCATTCTTCGCATTTTTCCACCCAAGGGCCAAACCCAGTGGGGAAAACACCCCATACCATAATATGTGATAACAAAAAGTATACAAAGCACTTCAATCATCAGTTTCCATCTTCTGACCTCACACTTTGGGGGTAAATCTGTTACACGTCAAAATTCCTCACTTCGATAATGTCTCATTATCATTGTCGCAAGTGTCGCACTTTTGTCGCAAGTAGCGCAAGTGTCACATTTTCTTCTCGCATGTGTCGTGTTGTGGACAACATCATAAGAACACTTGGGACATCCTTAAGACTTGTTAGAATAGGAAAATATATCATTTTGAAAATTTTACAAGCTTTACCTTGAGGAATAATCATCCTAAAAGTATTTTTGGAGATCATCACTCCTAACGCTCCTTGTCCTCTTAGCAAGGAGCGCTAAAATGCTCTGTGATAAACTTTAAGGGAGCGTCGATCTGTTGATATAATCTTGGGAAAGAATCCCCCTTATTTCTAAGGACAACAAAGAATCATCCGAGTCAGTTTGGCTCAAATTAAAGTTAAAGGTTGGATCTAAGGAAATTCCCACAACTGATGGAGTCATATCCTCAATGTAATATCCCTAGGCTGAACCCAATTGTAAATTTAAATGCAAATGTACTTAATCTGGTGAGTTTTTTGAAATCATTTTGTATGCACCTTTCATGGCATAGTGCGTACATTTACTACATAGTAAAATAATGAAGTGTGCACATTCCAGGATATTGCGTGCAACAACTTAAGCACGCAAAATTTTGAGGCCAGAGAGCCTAGATGCTAAAGGCTAGTGCACCTATTTTTGTATATGTCTCATAATTAATATAAAATATATCACTGTGTGCAAACTGACCACGATAAAAGAGTATGGGGGACTAAAATCCACTAGTTACGGAAAGGCGGGGGCTAAAAGTTAAGAAAAAGGGCTAAGCTATGAAGCTTAAGCCAAAAAGGAATATAATATTAATATTTATTAAAGCATAAAGTATGGATAATTATTTTATCCGAAGTTCCAAAGTTGGGGACAAGTGGGCCAAAGTAACTCCCAACATGACAAGTGTCAAGTTAGGGACATGCATACATATTGTTGGGACTTAGTTCATTTTGGGGAATTACTTCCATCATTGAGTCATGCATTAAGCCATACCATGAGCATTCACTCATGTAGTCATCTATCCTCTATACCTTCATGTCATTGTATCTGAACCCGTATCGATAACCATACTTGTTGGTGTAGTTGGTTAGCTGGGGAGCTAGATTGAGGAAGCAGGTTCTCAGGCTTGTGGGATATTGAAGAGGCGGGTTGTCAGGTCCATCAACAATATCTCTGGGTGAGATAATTGTTGGGAATTGATTTTCGAAGGTGCTAAAATATAGGTACAGGGCTCTAAGACTTCTTGTCCGACCTGTTGCTGAAGCTCGAAAAGGAAGTGAGGAAGCCAAAGGAATGTTGAGCAGAGAAGGGGCACACTTCTTGGGGTGGGACATGCATGTGGGGAATGAGGGGCTGTAGGTTGTTAGTTTGAGTAGGGACCTGTGACAGAGTCTTTCATGTTGTCCATGATCCATTAGCATGGTTAGGAACCCATTTACCTGGGTGGAGTTTAGTCCCAACTCGGGGGTGACCCACTGCTGAGAGTGATGAGCAGTGTGGTCTAAGGCTGGGAGGTTCGTGGAAGGTCTGCACATAGTTGGTGATATTATTACCAAGATAAGTGTCAATCGTGTGATAAATTTACATGCTGCATTATTATTTACGTGTTTATTTATATGGGTTTATCCTATGTGTGGTTATAATTGTCTATCTATTTATGGGTATTTCCTATATATGTTTCATGTATACGTTTTGTAATATCCCTAGGCAAAACCCAATTGTAAATGTAAATACAAATGTACGTAAGTTGGTGAGTTGTTTGATATAATTTTTGTATGCACCTTTCATGGCATAATGCACGCATGTACTGCATAGTAAAATGATTAAGTGTGCACATTCCAGGGTACCACGCGCAACAAACTTAAGTCCGCGCGATGTGGAGGCTAGGGAGATTTTGTGTATATGTTGTGTTTTATAGGCTGGTGAGCCAATTATTATAAGATAGGATGCTTATGTTTTGAATTAGGCCAGAGAGCTTATATGTTAAAGGCCAGTGTGCCTATTTTTGTATATGTCTCATAATAAATATTAAATACATCGCTGCGTGCAAACCGACCACAATAAAAGAGTACGGGGGACTAAAATCCACTAATTAGGGAAGGGGAGGGCTAAAAGTTAAGGAAAAGGGGCTAAGCTAGGGAGCTTAAGCCAAAAATGAATGTTATATCAATATTTCTTAAAGTATAAAGTATGGATAATTATTTTATCCTAAGTTCCAAAGTATGGGACAAGTGGGCCAAAGTAGCTCCCAACATGACAAGTGTCAAGTTGGGGACATGAATACATATTTTTGGGACTTAGTGCATTTTCCATCATTCCTTCCATCATTCGATGATCCCTGCATCCATTCCATGGGCATTCACTCACTCATTGATCTATCCTCCATACCTTCTTGACGGTACCGTAACCTGTATCCATAGCCATATCTATTTGTGTAGATAGTTAGCTAGGGAGTTGGACTGAAGAAGCAGGTTGTCATGCTCATGGGATATTGAAGAGGCAGGTTATTAGGCCTGTGAGAAATTTATATCTGGGTGAGGGAATTGTTTGGAATTGATTTTCTAAGGTGCTAAATTGCAGCTATAGGGCTCTGAGACTTCTTGTCCGGCTTGTTACTGAAGCCCAGAAAGGAAGTGGGGCGACCGAAGGACTATTGAGCAGAGAAGGGGAACACTTCCTTGGGTGGGATAGGCATGTAGGGAATGAGGGACTGTAGGATGTTAGTTTGAGTAGGCACCCGTGACGAAGTATTTCCTGTTTTTGATGATCCATTAGCCTGGTTAGGAGCCCCTTTACCTAGGTGGAGTTTAGTCCCAGCTCAGGGTGACCTGCTGCTGAGAGTGATGAGCAGTGTGGTATAAGGCTAGGAGGTTCGTGGAAGGTCTGCACATAGTTGGTGATATTATTACCAAGATAAGTGTCAATTGTGTGATAAATTTACATGCTGTATTATTATTTACGTGTTTATTTTTATGGGTTTATCTTATGTGTGGTTATAATTGTCTGTATATTTATGGGTATTTCATATATATGTTGCATGTATACATTTACTGTTATTTCAGTGTGAATCCGTGCATTTACAAATGTATTTATCTGTTTATGTTATATATATATTTCCGCAAGATTTCTATGTGTATATATTTTAATTGCATGCAGTTCGAAAAATTTATGTGGCATAGCCCAGTTGGATGCTGGGTATGTTACAGTATGTTCCGCAGAGAGAATAAAAGAGTTCTCTTGTGTATCGTGGCTCGACCTAGGTGGCCGGGGAAGTTACAATATGGTATCAGAGCTTTAGTTTTAAACACTGAGCCTAGATGGGCTGAGCGAGTTGAGTTGAAGCGAAATTTTACAGAGTATTTATTTCAAAGTGGTCGAATTTCGAGTTGCAGAGCATCCATGGTAAAAAAGTAACATGGATTGTGCAGAATTGGGAAAAGCCCCAATTTCTGTTGTTAAATTCATCGGAAAATTGAGAAATTTGGTCATGTGGTGAGATATTATTGATATAATATTTGTTCTAGCAAATTCAGACCTGGAATTGGTCGAATTTGAAGTTACAGTGAAGCCATGATAGTTGGAGCGAGATTAGCAATTAAAATTCTCAATTCGTGACTTGAGTTTGGGAAAAATTCATTCCATAAATGTCAAACCACAACGATTTGTTGTTACAAAGGTTGAATTCATGTCATTGGGGTGAAATTGGACAAATTTCATAGTTACAAAATGTCTACGGTAGGAATGAAAGAAAAAGCCCCAATTTCTGCAACGGAATTCACGAGGAATTGATGTGCATAAAAATGAATGTGCACAGGTGGGCGCACTAAAAATGAATGATGCACGGTAAAAAGCTTGTGATATGTAAATTTTGGGACCGTGCAGAGAAATGTTGGTGTGCGAGAACATGCACTAAATTTTTGCACCGCGCAAAAAAATGTTGGTGTGCGGGTACGCGCACTAAAATTTGGCGACGCGCGGAATAATTGATGTGCGGGTGTGCACGTTAAAATTAGCATTGCACGGTGTGCATATGCATACAAATGTGCCCACAATGTGTACACACATAATAATGACATGCATGGTGTGCGCAGTATTATCAGAGCACAGAGGAATTTTGTTGGTGCACTCAGAATGTGGGTATATATTGTCATGCGACATTTTAGTTAATGGTGCGCAGCGGGGGCATACTAAACTTTGGCATGGTGTAGCTCGTAGAGTGAATTGTGCGTGATACAAAAATTGCACACAACAGGTATTAGTGCAAGAACAAAAACTGCGCGCGACACAAAAGTAGTGCGCGCAAGTTATTTACGTGGCATAGAAGTGACGCACAATGTTTATAAGTGCGCAGAGCATGATTTATCTTGTAGTGTTGTTGCATGTGCTAAATATGGGTGTACAGGTTGAAATTTTTGCGCGTGAAGTCATTTGGATGGTGAACAACAACATAAAACCAGTGATTTTCTGTGACGTTTTATACTGTTTGAACATCATATTTTTGCAGCGCATTTTTGAGGCCCTTAAGAGCGTTTTTAGCTACTCAAAAACCACGAGAATAGAGTATAGAAAGGTACACTTTGTCTCTGCAGCTCAAATAAAAAATCTTAGAGAGAGATTTATAATGGTGTAAACCATTCGTCAAACGCAGTTTTTATGAGAAAGTTACAACACAAATAGTCGAGGGTAAATTTTAAGACCCAACTAACTTCAAAGAGCCATAACTTTCTTCTCCAGAATCAGATTGAGGTGCAGGAGTAGTCAATGGAAATATATTGTGCTATAGAAGACATTCCAAGAGATGAATTAAATTTATAGGCATGTTAAAAATGGAAAATAAGACACTTGTAGCATTCCAGACCAAAAACAAGAATTGGCCTAGAACTTCAGTAGGCTGTAACTAGCAGCTCATAACCCATAAAAAGGTGAAACTTGGATAAAGTATCCATAAGATGTATATGAATAAAAAAAATTGAGATCCTACGAAAACTCCAATGGAGCAGGTGCAAAAATGCATAATTATAGCATAGAGTTGCGTTAAGTTGAAGAAAGAACAAAAACATTATTGGGCAATTTTCAAATAGCCATAACTTTCTGCTCGAGACTTGGAATTGAGCATGGGGAAAGGCATTGGAAAGGTCTTGGATAGTAGAATATAATTATTCACCCAGAAAATTGATCCGGGCATTCAATTTTCTAGGAAATCAGAAGATACATTATGATATATTAGTGACCTAGAATGGTTCATATTTTAATGAAATGGTTGAAACAGTTAGCCAAGCAAGGTTTTGTTGGCTGCACATTTGCAGAGTTAACAACAACTAGATCAGTTCAAGATTAGTACAGATTCCATAGTAATGAAAGAGGCACAATGAAATTACAGCCAGGAAGATGAAATCAGAGGGATGGATGTCCATTTGGGCATTGAAGGAACAAACTCTAATGGACATGGAGAAGGGATGAAAACATGAACATGGTAGAGACCATTAAGAATTTGCAGAAGGATTTCCAAAGCCATAAAGATGATAATAAAAGTCTTATGAGAGCCAAGGAGAAACAATATGACTTCAACATGAAGTTAATGCAGAGTTTGAACATAATAGAAAAGAAATTGGATAAGGAGAGTGGCTCAAGTAAATCAGGAAGTCACAAGCCTCCTGATGAGAAAACAAGAACAAGAAGTTTTAGTAGACATCACCATCACTCCCCAAGGCATTCCAATAAGAAGGAAAACAACAACTCAAGTCCATCCCCTATCACAAAGCATAAGAGGTCCGAGGAGGATGAGCTACGAGGAGAAATGAACAAAATCAAACCTCCTACATTTGATGGTGAGCTCAAAAAGTATGAAGATGAAGAGACATGGTTTTTGGGCATGAGAAAGTATTTTCAATTTCATAATTATTCTTTTCATGCAGAAGGTAGAATTGCTATCTATCAACTCAAGGAAAAGACATCCATGTGGTGGGATCAACTTGTGCAGGTGCAACACATTAAAGAGAAAAGTGTTGCTTGGAGGGAATTCAAGAATTATTTTGAGAAGAAATACTCGACTAGGAGATATTATGACAAAAAAATGAAAGAGTTCTTTGAACTCAAGATTGGGAGTATGACAATAGATGAATACGAAAGAAGGTTTTTAGAAATGCTGAAGTATGTTTCTTTCATAAAGGATGAGACAGTTAAGATTCAAAGGTATTTGAGTGGATTTCCATCATTCATCAGCGACAAAATACAATGTGATGATCCCAAGGCATTGGAGGAGACCACAAGGTGAGCTAAATGCCTATATGATCAATAAAAAGCAAGGCCAACTTTCCAAAAATCTTGGGAAGACAAAAATAAATTCAAGATGGATCAAAGGAAGAAGGGAACTAAGCCACCATTCTTCAGAAATAATCCACAGGGACAACCAACTTATAAAGAACCCAAAATGATTGAGACAGGGGGTCAAAGGCCAAGGCATCCATCTATTCAATGCTGGGGTTGTAAAGGAGATCATATGTTCAGAGATTGTCCTCATAGAGGTGAAAAAGTGAGGACTGTTCACAATGTATAGCAAGATGAAACAATGGAGGACATGGGAATAAATGTACCAAGGGTCTATGTAGCCCTGGACAACAAGCAAGCAGAGTATTAGTCACATATGATTGAAGTGGAAGGTATGATCAACAACCAAACCATTTCTATTTTAATTGATTCAGGAGCTAGTCATAGCTATATAGATCCTAAGATGGTGGAAAGTTTGAATTTTCCAAGAAGAAAGAATGGAAAATCTTGGTTGGTGCAGCTAGCTACCAAAGCCAAAATAAAAGTGAATGAGATGGTTAAGTCATGTCTTATGGACATGAATGGACTGAACACGAGGGAAAATTTGAACATCTTTCTTTTAGGTTCCTATGACTATCTAATTGGGATGGATTGGTTGGAACAACATCATGCTATCCTAGACTATCATAACAAGGCATTTAATTTCTTGGATGTGGAAGGGAACGTAAGGAAAATTCAGGGAATTCCCAGGGAAGTAACCATCAGAGAAATTTCAGCATTGTAGCCAAGGAAATGTTACAGGAAAGGCTGTCAAATATTTGCAGCACATATGGAAGAGACGCCTAAAGATAATGTGCCAAATTTGGGAGATTATGCAGTGCTGAAAGATTTTGAAGATGTGTTCAAGGAGATACCAGGACTACCCCCAAAGAGAGATATTGATTTCTCTATAAATTTAATGCCTGGAGCAACTCCAGTGTCAAAGACTCCTTACAGAATGAGTACACCAG